>JADDOH010009543.1:0-22055 GCA_016648135.1 Agrypnia vestita | reverse complement strand
ATCTTCCTGCTGTTAGAAACACCTCTGGAACGCATTTTTTGGAATGGTGTTCGGCTTGGTCGTCGCATAATGTCTTCCCATGATTCAATTTGGGTCCCTTTCAGCGGTATTTTTATCTTAGGGAATAGCCAAAAATCATACGGAGCCATGTCGGGAGAGTGCAGAGCCAGGAAAATCACAGAGTGCATTTTTGCGTTGATGTTCCAACCGATGGAGCGGTGACCGTTGAATTGCTCGATTCAATATTTTCCCAATTACAAAAAAAAAAATGCAGACTTCACTTAAAAAACGGGCCGGCTGCGGACGATAATTCAGTCATCTGACATCAACAAGAATAAAGGAACAAAACAGAAGACGTACCACTAATTAAACTTAATTGTTTATCTTAGCCTCCTAACGGGGAAATTATAATTTCATTTTGTGCCGCCTTTTGACATCGAATGCAGAATAACATTCTAAAGCTAATAATAATGTATAACTTCTTCAATGACAGCAAAATACACAACTTCGTGATTATTTAAATTAATAAAATGACAACACTTTGCATTAAACCATAATTCATTGAATTTTCATCATATTTCGGGGCCAATGGTCACTTCATCAAGATACAAGGTATACCAAAAATTAAAAACCGGTGTAGTCATTAACAAAAATAAAAAATAAACAGACGGGAGTTGAATAACAATGAGAAAATAAATTTAAAAGGTTATTTATAAGGTCACATTAAATCTATGTGATTTCTCAACCCTGAGTGTTTTTGTAAATTATTTGGCTGCGTTTATTGGGCCTCAAAACCTATTTTGGTAAAAAAAAAATTTAAAAATACTTGATTTGACCTTTTGGTAATTTTTTTTGCTTGTTCATTTCTTTTCTGTTATTTATATAAAAATATACATAAATACCCTAAGACCGTTGTTCAGCTAATATTCTAAAAAGAGAATTTTCAAAATACGTATTTTTTTGTAATTAATTGTCATTTTCGTCATAAAAATAAGTATTATTCTTATTTATTTTTAGTATATTTGTAATTTGAATGAAACTTTTGTGAAAAAATTTTCTTTATATCTAAATGGTATATCTAAAAATGAAATACAAAAAAAAATCCTTTATTATTTCTAAAGATCTTTCAGAACTAAAGTAATCATATTATTAGTCTTCGGATTCTTAATTCCTTTGGTTTATAATTTATTAAATAATATATTCTAAAGAAAACTAGATTTTGGCATAAAATATTACTTTTAATTTATGATGTTTAAATCATTAATCTGAGATTTCTTTGGCGTGTTTATTAACTTTTTATCTACCTGGGAGATTTTGTCTCATAAAATGGTGAGTGTAAAGCTGAGCGCAAAAATTGGTACGACCGAGGCTAACTAAATATGGAAGGACTGCTCTATCTCAAGAAACATAAAAGTCCGCCTAGTACAAGCTCTATGATGTCCAATTGCACTAACCTCGATACGTAAACATGTACCGTCAATATCACAAAGGAATTTTTTCTTGGCTATAGCAATTGTTTTCTCAATAGATACAAAAAATCCGTGAGAGCAAATATCTCAGATCAATAGATAATTCACATTATTTTTAATTTTAAAGCTGTTATTTAGTGGGAGAATTCTAATTTTAATGATTTAATTAAGAAACATAGAAGTCCGTGTAGTACGAGCTCTGTGGTCAATTATACTCTTTTCGAAACGTATATATGTATGTCAACATCACAACAATGCAATCTTTTTCTTGGTTATAATAATTTATTTCTCAGTATAAAAATCTGTGAGAGGAAATATCTAAGGTCAATACATAATTTCGGAGCTGTTATTTATGTTGGAATTTTATTTTAAATGATTTTATTAAAAAATATATTATTTTGCTCCTTATTAACTCTTTTTTGACTGTGCCAGTTTCAGCCTATTACTGCCATATTCAGACTGATATATTATTATTTTAAGCAAGTATAAGCGTTTTTAAGAGTGAATGTATATAATGTATATTAAGGAATGAGTATTGGAATATTCTTTATAATTTGTAAAGTTTGATGATAATTTAATTCTAATGTTGGCAAATTCCTAATTTTTTCAATTGTAATATAGTTTTTCCGATGCTTAACAAATACGGAGAGAAATAAGCCAAAATTAGAATTAAATTTTCACCAACATTTTTAAATTATATAGAATCATTAAATACTCACTACTACAGAAACGTATATATACTCACTGTTGAACACTTATATACCGAAATTGTAAAAGTGCCCTAGCTTAACAAAATAATGTACCACTCTGAAGGTGGCTATGTTAAGCTGAAACTGGTTCGGAAAAAAAAATAATGGAAAAAAAGTAAAACGTGTTAAAATTTAATATTTGATAATTCCGAATTTAAAGTAAATGGTTTGTTTACGCTCGAGTTAAGTGGGGTTTTCTGCTAGTATCAATTTATGAGTATACTCTCTCTACGCTTTTCAATTGATGTTGAATTAAGTTGAAGGAAGAACAGCTAAAGACTAATTTAAAGAAAGAAATCGTTCGCGGTTAGACTAAAGATAGCTTCCGACAAGGAACCCGCATATGGCGTTGTATCAGCAGCCAAGAAACTCAATCACGGGGAAGATCAAAAAGAAGATAAGGATAAAAGACCTAAGAAAACTAGGCGTTTGAGTCGTACGTCTTTTCTTTCGTCCGAAAGAAAAGATTTTCGTTGGATCGTAGAAATTTGACGATGATGATAATGAAGTAATTTTTTTAAGTATTCTTAAATATCTAAACAATTAGGTGTCAAATGTGATAAAATGAGACACAAAATTTTATCATGCAATTAAATAAAACTTTAAATAAAAAGTAAGATAGTTCGATGTGGAATGAATCAATTCACTAATATTATCGTGCATACTAATGAGAGTGTGAAATATATGAAAAACATAAATTAATCCAAATTACACAAGAAATTGTGGTAAAAAATATTTTTAGGATAGAAATATTGTTTGTTAGGACATCTTTTTAGAAACAAAAAGTGTTCCAATTAAAAGACAGGCATACCTCACCTTATACCTCACCTTACGTGTTTCATCAATATACTTACTATTTTCAAACTTTGGTAAACTATAAGACTTGTTCTATGAGAATAATAACTTATAAAAATAATCGAACTAAAGGGAATAAAAAACAATTTTAAACGCGTCCATCACGAGTGATAAACGCAAACTAAAACTATCCGTGCATATCAAGAAAACCAACTGAAGAAAGCATACATACGATTCCCCAATTAAGAGATCGCGACAATATGTATAGATAAATAGGATTCCAAGGTACCGCAACATGCGAGTTTGGAATGACGCTAAATTTCGCAACCACTGGATAACTAGGCAAGAATCTAAATGACTAGACCAACAAGCATCGCCTATCGCCTATATCATACAAGCATCGAAATATTCTAACTCTTAAATTTGTTTTTTAACTATTTTGAAAAAACCTTCGGAACAAAAATGACGACCTTACATACTTTTAAAGAAATCTGTAACGTTGCAAATTTATGAAACATAACGTTAATAGGTTGTTATAAAATCTAATCAGTGTCTTCATTAATATTAATATTTTTCTTTAAATTTATGAAGGAATAACATTAATCTGCACAAGCTGTTACCAACCCAGTGTTCAAGTATTGGGGACGGATTTGTTTGATCAGAATCCCGCCAGATCGAATTATAACTCAATCAATCTTCCCCTCCCGAGAGAAAAGACGCCAGGGAGCCTTCCACAGTTTCTGGTTTTAGCCATCTGATTAGGTAACTGTGTTGGCTAATCGAACGTGATCTAGCTAGTAGACAAGTGTAAAACCACACTAGAGCTATTTTAATACGAGTCGTGCCATTTTCTTGGAGTTACAAAAGGTACGACGGCATTCTGATGTCACAGAATAATAAAAGCATGTAGGTATTATGGAACGCATGTGCTAATAAAAATTCGGAGAACATTATTGTACAAATTTGCATCATCTTTTATAAAGATAAAATACGTAGATGAAATATAAATTGAAGTGTTAATTAATGCAATTTAGTTCTGTGAATCCAATTCATTTATATATCAAAATATGTTATTCCAAATCCAGAGCTTCGTTATCATATAATGTAGACCACGGACTCATGCATAAATTAATTGAACTAAGGTAATTAACTCTGCCCTCGTTTGTCGTGCTCGGTACACCTAGTCTGATATTTCCTCTTAACTTAACTGAACATGCACTGTGGAAGGAATTGTTAAGATGCTTATTATACAAACCCCAAGCTTAAATCTAATTTTCTATAAATAACAAGGAAACACTTTGTATAAACCACAATTAATTGAATTTTCAACATATTTCGGGGCCAATGGTCTCTTCATTAAGATACAACATATACTATAAAAATTAAAATTCGAAGACAGAAATTAACAAAATGGATGTTGAAACTATCTAATATTCTTAATCAAGATATATTATAGATGTCTCACAGAGACGAAGTTATTTATTTATGGAAAGTAGGTATGGAAGTCTTTGGCTGTTTTTAAGGCTTACGACCTATATCGTAGGGCTGAATTTAGGCGATCGTCCGGCAATGAGCAAATTTAACTATTTTTTCTCATATCTTCTCTTGCGTTCTTTATTACATTTTTGTTTGGAAAAATATCATTTTACAATTTATTCATCATATTACATGTATTTTAAATACAGATATCTTTTTTAAATGACACACACAAAATTATTTAATTATATTAATAATAAATACATTACCAAACCTAAGATATTTCATAAATGAAGGAAAATGTCTTTTTCTAACGCCTTTAAGATGTTACCAATTTGCTATTTTGGATTTTTACATATTTATTTATTGTGAAATAATCTTAGTTTGCCATTTGTAAAAACTGAAGCATAGGATTTCATGAATTGGAGATAATACATCATTTGGATAAACAGAAATGGCTAGTTTTAATTCATAGTGCAATGTGTTGATGTAAAAAATAATTTGTTTAAATTTTACATTTTTTCGTAATATAATTTATGGTCGTGGCTAATTATTGTATAATTAATAATAATAAATAAAAAGTTTAAATTTAAATATTAAAAATACTTCATTTTTGACGGGTTATAGCTATTTTATAAATAAAATCACTTTGAAATGTGTATTTTAAGAAATATATAATATTTTATTATTACTTAAATTTGGTTGACAAAGTGAAGGGTCCACGATTAAATTTAAAAAAAAATGTAAAATTTGTAAACCATTATTAATATCAAAAGAATGATTCATAGCCAAAAGCTGGTTAGAAAATTCGGAATAATTATTACTATTTAAACACATTAAGTGTTCCTTAACTCTAACTTCAAAATTTATACACGTTTTTCCTGAATTAGAGATAATACATCATTTGGATAAACAGAAATGGCTAGTTTTAATTCATAGTGCAATGTGTTGATGTAAAAAATAATTTGTTTAAATTTTACATTTTTTCGTAATATAATTTATTGTCGTGGCTAATTATTGTATAATTAATAATAATAAATAAAAAGTTTAAATTTAAAGATTAAAAATACTTTATTTTTGACGGGTTATAGCTATTTTATAAATAAAATCACTTTGAAATGTGTATTTTAAGAAATATATAATATTTTATTATTACTTAAATTTGGTTGACAAAGTGAAGGGTTCACGAATAAATTTAAAAAAAAAATGTAAAATTTGTAAACCCTTATTAATATCAAAAGACTGATTCATAGCCAAAAGCTGGTTAGCAAATTCGGAATAATTATTACTATTTAAATACCTTAAGTGTTCCTTAACTCTAACTTCAAAATTTCTACACGTTTTTCCTATACAAAAATAATCACGATAAAGTTAATTTATATAAATTATAATTATGTCACAACAAAATAAATTTGATATATTTGAAGAAGAAGATTAAAAGTTTGCTTTTAACTAAAAGGGTGTATAAATGATCTAGTCTAAACATTAAATAGCTGTTTGTGTAAAAATTTTTTGGAATGAATATCACGAAAAATAATGTGTGGTTCCCAATAATATAATTTTATAACGATGCACACATCTCATAACATAGTTAATTTATTATTGCTCGCGGAATGTTTTCAGTCAAACATTAGAGTACCAACCTAAATATTATAAATGTTAAAAAAAATCTCAGTGGTGAATAAAAAAGTTCAAACTGGGCGAACAAGCTCCGTCGTGAATTCTAAACGAGACGAACTATTTGAAGCGGTCGGGGGTTTTCTGGTCCTGGATGCCACTCACATTTGGTCAGCAGTGGAGCATATTCCGGAGAATGCCAAGTAAGAAGAAGTACGAGTATGCCGATTCTTTCAGGAACACGATATTCCTCAATCCCGTTCTGTACGCCATTTGTAATCAATCTTAATATTTCATTGTTTTTTTTTTCATAATATTTTGCCTATATATACGGACCTATATTCTGAGAACAAGATTTTGTTCATAGAGGGATAATATTATAAATAAACATAAATTATAGAAGTCTCACAGAAATGGAGTTTTTTATATGGGAAACTTTGTATGTAAGTCTTCAAATGTGCAAAATTCATACAATACAACGTTCACGCTTCCACCGTAATAACATCCACACTTTAACAAATTTTTGAAAGTTTCTTGCATATAATCTAGAGTCCTTTCAAGTATTTTAAAGTTTTCAGATTTGGAAAATATATTATTTAGAGTGATCATTTGAGCCTGCTCATACCTACAGGTCATAAGACCTGGACCACCTTGTAAGGACTTCCATACACGTTTTTCATTTAACTTTTTTCGTCTTTGTGAGACTTCTATAATCTTATCTTAGTTTTTTTTTCTTTCGTAAATTATTCGTCTAATTAGCTAGTGATAGGTTTAAAATCGACTCTATGAAGTGGTGATATTTACAGGAGCTGATATTTTTGTAAGGAAATCTAAAAAACAAAATGGTTGCAGATATTTATGGTAATAATTAAAATTAAAATATTAATATTCAATCTGCATTATAAGCTTATTTCTTATAATTAATATTTTGAAGGGTGTTTCAGAGTTAGTTAAAAAAAATTCAGTGAGTTATATGTTTAAAGAAAATGATTCTAAAATGTTCTTATACCTTGTGAAAATTATCAATATTCATAGGTCTTCAAATATTGAATTTTTTCAATATTTTTGACATATATTCTCTAAAATGTTGGATGATCTTTAAAGTAATTTATTTAAAATATTATAAAATAATCTACTTTAATACAACAAAAATATATAAAACAATTAGATAGAAATGGTACCTCGAATTCCAAAATATGCGTTGTGAAAATGTTTTTTTTTCCGTAATTCAAATAGTAGGTACAGTTAGCATTAAAAGAGATAAACATCAAATTAATAAAGTACCATTATTGTTTTCCATTTCGTATAACAAAATAATCATATTTTAAAAATCTAATTTTTATCATATTCTAAATATCAATTCATAGAAAAATGCGTTATTTTTCATTGTAAAATAATACTGGAAAGTCATAGGATAAAGATTTTTTGGTACATAGTAGAATTAATGATTTAATTAAGAATGGTGATAATCTTATTCTCACGGTAAGATATTCGGAAAAAAATTGCCTGTCGTAAATTTTTATTTTTATTTTTTTTATATAAAATATGAAAGAGACCTGGAAGGTCTATGGATAACATTGTACACAATATTTCGATACAATAATATAATAATAATTAGGACACAAAGTCATTTGTTATATTTGGCTGAGTTTTAGCATTTTTGTCACTTCTGCTTTGAAATAGTAGTCAATTGTTTGGTCTGCTGCGGTAAGTTGTTGTATAGTTTTACCATACGTTATCACACGAACCCGGAATATTTCCATGCGGAGCACTGCATATTTTTCAAAACTTTTAGGGATTCATTGAATATACATATAGTTGATACCTATTTGTAAATTAAATAATAGATGTAGTCGTTAAACAAGATGAATGTACTTAAGAATAGAGACGAAAATTCAGGGTGACGTATTTGTAAATGATTATCTGGCAATAGTGGCAGTTATACACACAATCGATGAATTCAAAATTTTCGCTTTAAAATCAGTTACAAATACGTTTATTTAATTGGAAAGCTTTTGTTTCGGAACTTCTCAAATGTAAATTGCTTTACAGTCTTAAAGAAATAATTTCCAGCAGGTTGTATGTACCTATTCCGTACATAATTAGCAAAATAACTAAAAAAAAAAAACTAAATTACCAGACGGTCGTAAATATTCACCACACATAAATAAAAACTTTGAGTTTACCCCTCAGCTGATTTTAGTACACATTGAAATATCAGTATCTGAAGTACCTACGTGCGGTGACGTTGAGTACGGTAGTGATCAATAAATAAAAGCACTGTGGTAAAAAAACAAACGAATTTTTAATGTAATTGTCAAAAAACCCAAACACAAAGTTATCCATTTAAATATTTAAAATATACAATAAAACTTTCAAAGGAGTCGAGCTTTGTTATTCCCCACCTGTTTTGCGATTTCGCTTGATTTATTGACGTATCTTCAGTCGCTCTCCCAAGAAACTTGCCATCTCCGTGTTTAATCTCATTTTGATTCATGGAAATTTTACTCGGTATCTTTGTTTTGTGGCGCCCATATCCAGGTGAAGTAATTAGCGCTATCAGTAGGGAATATTGATTGCTTGGATATAGTTAGAATTGAGATGGTTGTTAAGTAAATTGAGGTTAATTGATGTGCTCAATAAATCATTGTTTTTACACAAATGAAGAATCAGTTAGGAAGTTAATGTTTCGTTATAGCGGTTTCAGGCAATTAGGTGATCAAAAGTTTTGGAATGATTTGTACGCGAGATTGTGTAGATACACTTGATTTATTTTGAAATCATTTTGATAGTTAGAAAAGAGGTATAATTATTATTTTTAAACTTTGGTAATATTTAACGCTTTGTATAAAAATTCTCTTAAATTGGTATAGCTTTTAATTGTCATTTTTATGATCTTTAGAATTAAAACATATAAGAATATTTTAAAGAATTGGAAGGTTCATCAATAATAACAGAGAAATATTAATTATTTTAAATTTATAAAACATTCTATGAATTTAATGGTTAGGCGTAACCTTTTGATATTAAATTAAATTATAATTAAAACTTACCTAGTTTGTGTACGCAATGATGTATTTGAAAGAAAAAATCCAAAGAGCAATATTTCATCAAATATAGTCAAGTGCCAAAGGGCTAGACGATTATTAAATTTTAATTAAAACAAAGCGATTAACGATTAGGAATTTTCCAATAATCTTAGGAAACAAATCATTCCGTTGATATTAACATGGACTTAGAAATTTTAAATACAAATGATATAGGATTACAGTTAGACAAAATTTGAAATCTTAAAATTATAAATATTGTTTACAGCAAATTAAATATTATAAATAAACAGATACTTTTCGAAAATGGTCAACTTTTAAATTTATTTTCTCATTAGTTTCTAATTCAACCTTATATTGATTTTTTGGTTTTTGCTTTTGTCTATACTTCCAATCTGAATTATAAATTTATGTTATATTAATCACCATTGGCCCTGCAAAGTATCGATGAATTACTAAATAGCGATTTTAAAAAATTAACAAGATTTACGTGCCACAACGACGAGTAGTGATGCGCATTATTATATAAAACAACATTTTAACGTTTTGAAATTTATAAAAATATATGAAGAACTGGAGACAATAATCAATCATGATTAATTTCACCGATGTCCATTATCATTTCCTATCAATTATTCGTAAAGGAACTGACAAGCAGGGCTGGGAAAATATTTTGAATAATTTTACTTCTGTTACTAATTTTACTGAGTTCTGGTACCGACACTGACGTATGGAAGTGAAGCCTGGAGCTGGCAGAAGAGGAACGAAAGTAGACTAAATGCAGTGGATATGAGATCTAGACGACAAATCCATCCAAATCAATCCAATTTATGATAGAGTAAAGAATGAAGATATTAGGAATGAATGTAAAGCTGATCTTAGCATAATTCATAGAATTAAAACAGGGTCGCTCAGGTGGTATGGGCATGTTGAGAGAATAAATGAAGAAAGAATGGTAAGAAAGATATACATATAATGCAAGTGTTAACGGCACCAGAAGGAGAGGGCAACCGTGGAAGACGTGACATGACCAGATTAACCAGATAATGGAAGATGGTCCCGTTAGAAGCCTCAAAAGCCATCGAGCTTGCATGCGAAGATGTATGAATGTGGATGAGGCGAGAGTTGTATGTCAGAACAGAAGAATATGGCACTCTATCCTCTCTGCCTACCCCCGGGAAACAGCATGATGGTAAGTGAGTAAGAAAATATATAATTTCATCCGTGGTAAACTTTTGAGTGGTCAGTAATTTAAAATAAAAAAAATAAAAAAATTATTATTGCAACACTTACTTTGTGGTACACATGATTACTTAAATTTACACTGAATAATACTTTGGAATACAATAACCCCGAGTTAAGCGTCCCCGATACTAGGCTTATTTCCATTAATGATCCAAACACCCTCCACACTATGCGACCCACTTTTCTACCCGAATAGATTACTAATTTATAATGTACTGTATTTGTGATTTCGTAGAAAACATAGAATATAAATTTATAAGAAACATGATTTTAATTTTGTTGCCTTTGCTTTTGTACTCCACATATGTAGTTATATTTATATTTATGCTGTACGTACGGAGTGCATGTAAATGTTGCATTTTTCAATGAGCTCTTTTTATAAAATTAGAAAGGTTTTGGGATTATCAGAACTTACGTTATGAGATTGATACCAGTGACGTAATTTCTCGCTTTAAACTCCCCAGAGACGCACGCAATCTGTTCAAATATTGTACATAATATGTTAGCTTCAGTGAATTCAATTTCTGCAATGCACTTCATGTTTAATCAGCTCTTCAGCATGTATTCAACAACAAATTTGATGGCATACGATTGGATGTCTTCCATGAAAGCAATCATGTTTTCGTTGGATCAGTTATGGGATGCGTATTTGAACATTTTGGCGGCTTGATTTCAGAATTGATATTCAACATTCTAAAGGTGGGTGTACACGAATTTAGCTTTTGATTCTAAACTAGTGCAATGGTTTGTGTAGAGTAAGTGAGAAGTACACGAATTTTGCCTTTGATTCAAAACTAGTGTAATGGATTATTAAGAGTTAGTGAGAAGTGAGTTTTTCGTTGTGTATTTTATACGTTCAGCGTAATGACCGTTATTACTCTTAATGAAATTGAAAATAAATATATGTTATTAAATATTATTATTGAGTTCTCCGAGTTTACGTTTTATTAAAAATGACAACTGTTTCGGCTTACTTGGCTGTTATCAAACAGTTTAAACAGTCAAACAGGCGGTTTGATAATGGCCTAGTACGGCCTAGCCGCAACTGCTGACATATTTAAAATATTAAATTTAATAGCAATAGCGCTTTTCGCAAACCCCACAGAACTCAATAATATTTATTAAAATTAAATTTATTTTAAATTTCATTAAAAATATACACGGAGTTCTACTAAATACAAAAACCATAAATAAAAAAAAACCTTTTTATTTTTTGCATACAATCTTTTGCGGAATCGGTGATAAGGCACGGAATAATTAGCTGGGGTCTATCTTGTAAAACAAATATTTAAAAACCTACTGCTAAAGAAATATGTAAACTTTATAAGAAGCAAAGATCTATACCTAGTAGTGCTTGGCTTGTATGAGTAACAAGATATCTTAAAGACAATAACTATAAACATTGATTGTTACATAAACATGGTACTAGATTTACGAAATACAGAGGACTGTTCATATTGAAGGTAACTCAAAAATATGTTCAGAAGACATTAAAATATGTAATACCAATAATGATTTACAAATTTTTATAATATTTTATAAAAATACAATAGTACGAAAGGCCTAAAAGAAAAATTAATGAAATTGGCTAATCAAAAAGGCATTATACTGATTGTCTTGGTAATATTTTATAACATCAATTAAATAAACATTAGGTTTAATTTTGCCTTGTTAAAAAAAAAAGCATATGTTTACTTTTAGTATGGATATATAAGAAGTGTGTCTGAGAGCTGACGCTACCAGAATAAAGAGTCTACTGAGGACATCGAAAATAAAAACTTTAAGAGCAATTACGAAGAGAACGCTTAGATATCGAATCCGCAATGAAGAAATACATAAGACGGACCCGTAGCATTGAATATATTGTGCGATGGAGCAGAACAAGAAGAAGATTCTGAAGAAATCATGAAAACACAATGGATAACTTCAGAATCCTTTACATTGCAACTCACGAAATCCCACCTAGTCATCGTCTTCCTGGAAGACCGCCTAAATGATTGATGAGCAAGTTGGATCTCGATGTCCCAAGAGTAGCAGGTTTCCGCAGGAACAGATTAATAGATTTAGAAGAGGAAAAAGAAGAAAAAGATGTTTACTTTTAAATAATTGAATTTCGAAGCGTTTACTTTGTGGAAATCCATTTAAAGTAATAATGAATGAAAACACTATTTTTTTCACTACTTTTATTTGAGAATTTGACTGCTATATGTTTCGGAAACTCCCATTTCCTTGTTCAGGTAAGCGTAGACTTTTTTTTATTTAAAAAAAGAATAGAAACCCAAAAGCTTTATGGATAACATTTTTACATGATTCGATATAGAAATATAATAATAATATAGTTTAGATACAAAGTCATTTTTTATAGTTGGCCGAGTTTTAGCATTTTTGTCACATCTTTTTTGAATTTGTCAGTGGTCAGTTGTTTGGTCTGTTGTGGCAGGTAGTTGTATAGTTTTAATCCGTTCAAATTAGTCTGGATTGTCCTGTTTTTGTTTTTTTCGTGTTGTGTTGGTGTTTTTCGTGTATTTTGTGTAATTTTATGTCTTCGTCTTGTATTTCGCCAACTGCTAGTCTGTGAATGATTTTAAGTGTTTCGATTTTTGTAATGCTTTCGATGTTTAATTGTTGTTTTATACTTTCAGTTGGTATATGGTATTTCAGATTATAGACCATTTTAAGTATTTTGTTTTGCTGTCGTTGGAATCTGTTTAGGTTAGTTTTGTTTCCGGTGCCCCAGAAGGGTATTAAATATCCTTTTGACGTATGCCTGGTACATCAGAATTTTTACGGTCTTCTGTGTGATTTCGTGTATTTTGTGGAATAGGCTGGTCAGTTTAGTCAGTGAGTCAATTACTTTGTCTATTTGGTTATTATTTTGTCTTTTGTGATATTTATTAATTTTTATTATGTATGGCATTGTATCTGGTTTATGAATTGTGAGTCCAGTGGAAGTGGAGGAGGTATCTACATTGTGTGGGTGTAGAGTGGTGGAACATTGTAAAATGGGAACACTCGAAAATATTACCCGTTGATACTCTGGTACACTTTTTTCGCTTGTTGACTATATTCGTTCAGGTTGCCCGTTTGCTTATCCATCTACTCGCGGCCCCTGCTAAATAGTTAATGTTTTCTCTCGAATCTTCTCGTATACTTCCAAGTGTTCTTCCAGTTTCTAGGTCTTACCTCGATTATCTGACGTTTCTTTCATTTCTATAGTATCTTGATGCTGTAAGTCAACCCTGTATATCAAGACGGTATGCGGGCACCTTGACTTGAATTCAGAAATCAGATAATTGAAAATCAATATTCCCGCCACAATATGACAAACTGCTTTTCCATTTATTCCGTTCCGCACCTAAAATAACACACGTCATTTAACGCGACTATATTTTCATTGTTACGTGTTGTAAAGTTTGGCATCGTTAATCATTCCAGCAAGTGCTCCAAATATAAAATAAAACTCGCATCAGCGGGTAGTTTCGACACAACGCTGTCTGAAAGTATAATTTACGCTATGTACAGGTTCATAAAATAAATTCTTCCCACCAACATGAAACTGTCCCATATCTCAAAAATAATACTCTCACCCGAAAATTGCGCGAATAAAATACTCTCAGACAAAATTTAGCGCGAATTGTAAAAGCTTAAAAGTTTCACATGATTTATGCATTTATAACTTAATTTTTTTAAACGGTGACACGTTCCTTTGCGTCACAGATTTACAAAAGTATTTTTTTTCTTTTTGACGTCGAGTAAATAATTGAGGGTTGCGGTGGCAAAACTTTAACTAAATGTCGTAGCGTCCTATAAATTTTCCCTGAAAAATAAGAAGTTTATTATAAATTTATCGTTGTCGAGTTTGAAGGAAAAAATATCACTTTTTGTGTAAAATTTTCACTTTGATGAAATAAATAATTCGTTTTTCCAATGGGATCTACCATTAATTATTTAATTCAAAAGATTTGAATATATGTTATACTTATGTAATTTATAATTATAATTAATGATAAAATTAATTAAATTTAAATCACATATTTCTTCAAACATATTCGTAGTATAAAAAAGAGGAAATCTTTCATTTAAATAAATTTCTTCAATAACTGCAAAATACCTTTATAGTAACATTATCAATATTATTAACAAGAAAACAATCCATAAATTATTTATACATATTTGTATAAATATGCAACACGTTTCAGGGCAGATGGACCCTTCATCAGGATATAACGTATAATAAAAATTTAAAATCGAAATATAGACAATAAATTAAAAAATAAATATATGGAAAATTAATAAAAAATCAAGAACCAATGCGAAAACAAATTTCAGAGGTAACGATTTGCAAAAACGACCTATATATTTCTAGTATTTAATTTGCCACTGTCACTTTTAAATTTCTAACTTATGCAACTCTGATCCTATATTATTTATTTTTTATTTTATTTATGTCTTTCTTTACTTCGATTTTAAATTTTTATTATACGTTGTATTCTGATGAAGAGACCCTTGGCCCCGAAACATTTTGATATTTTAACAAAATAGTAATTCATTCAAAGTTTTTTTTTGTTAATTTTGTATAATTAAAAATGGTCTCGATTTAAAAATGATTATCATTTTATTATTATAAAATAAGTGAATACATGAATATATATATATATATAAAAGATACTCGTTTATTCTAATATGAACAAAAAATATTTACCAATTCTTAATTTATTTTTCCCTTCGCATCCGGATACCAATAATGTGTGTCCAAATTCCATTCCATATAAGGAGTACAGGGAAAACCATTTCAGTTTATGTCCAAATTTAATTCCATATAAGAGTCCAGGAAACCATTCGCATTCATAAATTTTGAGTAGTAAAATACAAAATTTTAATAAAACGCGTATAGAGATCGATAGCCAAATCCATCAAATAAGTTTATTTATCATCAATCGAATAATGAATGATATAGTGATTTTAAAATTTCTTGACTTTAATTAGTATTAATTATAGAAATCGCACAACGATAAACAATTTTTTAATTTATTTAATTTATTTATTTCGTGTATTTTAATACATATAAAAGAAGGTAGTTGCTTCACTAGACAAGGTCTGTTCTGAAACAACTATCTGTACAGCTTTACAGTACAGAAACGTAAATAGAAGTCTTTTATACAATGGCCAAGAGCTTACAACCTGTATGAGCTGGCTTAAGTTATCACTCTACACTATGCAACGTTCACCGTATCAACATTATCAAATTTTTGAAGGTTGTATATATGTTCCAAATTGAAACCTTCCATATATTTGAAGGGACTATGCTAGAAGTACACATAGTATTCCAGCTGGTAATGATACTTCTTTACTATTTTTTTAAAGTGGAGTATTCAGAAATATTATTTTTGATGTATACCTATATACTATATACTAGAATACGCCTAAAATCAATAATTAAACTCCTTTTTTAGACCAGTATATATTTTTAACAATATTTTAATATGTATGTTCTGAGAACACAATTATTATTAGATTTATCTACTGCGGGATTATCATTAAATTAAGATAAATTATAGAAGTTTTACTGATACAAAGCGATTTATATGAGAAACGTGTATGGCAATCTTTTATACGATGGTCCAGGGCTTACAATACATTTCTTGACTTTGTTCATAATGCAAGTTCTCGCCAAGTTCTCCATGTGTCTTTTTAATAAAAGAGCTCGTTGACAGGGCATGACACTTTGTAATTCTTACGGATTTAATATATTTAATATCTACGTGTTAAATAATTACGCTCCTGAAGTTTGTTGATTTATGAACGCGGTGCTGTACATATATTTGCAGTCGTATATTAACTCCAGGGTCGTAGCCCTCTCGCCCTGCTACAGGGTGAGCTCTCTGTGGGAAAATGATAAACGTTCTAATTAAGGATGGTGGAATCTTTGTATCTCGAGTGCCTCAGAGAGCACCACACGAGAACTGGTATTAGTTAAGTCTCCTTAATATGATGCGGATATAATGTACTACTTATTCAAACAAAATTCAAAAGAAAACGATTCTCTTATAATTTAAGAATATTTTCAAAATTCAGCAAAAATACGAGTTCTTAATTATTATATAATTTCATGCATTCTCAATGACAACACATGAATCAATAATTAGATTCATTAATTAATCAAATATTCCATTATAATTAATTAAACAAAGTTTGATATGGGAGTTTTAAGGCCAAAAAATAGAAAATTATATAACACGATTTTTTAAATCACGCTTATATTTAAATGCACTAAAAAGTGAAAAATAAATTTTCGACCAAAAAAATGATGCCTCACTCTCCAAATAAAAGTGTGGGCGCCTTCCCTCCACCATAAAAAGAATTACGTAATCTATATTAATATCGTAAGCGCCCACCTTTTCTTTAAAGAGTGAGGCAAGAATAATAATGTTTTCAGGTTTCCATGGCCGTTCAGAATCTATGTGTTGTTTTCTCGGATATTCTGTCGTGTATATCTGACATATCATGGATGATAAGAGAGTTTTGATAAGAGGTTTGTTCCTATATTGTTATTGGTTCTAAAGGCTTAATACTAATACTTAATAATAAAACTTAATAATAATATTTATTAAAATTTAATTTATTTTAAATTTCGCTAAAAAAAAAAAAACTTTTTTAAAAATTTTATTTCTAGATATTTTGTCACTATATTCAAACATTAGGGGCATGCAGTGAGAACATCCAGCACGACCTTTACGTAACCATTTATTTGTAAAAAAAATCGGAATACAACATATATTTCGTAATATTTCTATCACAACTGTTATCATAGCATTCATATTTTGATATATCATAAAAATCTGTAGTATAAATATTTGATTTCTATTTTCTTTCCCAAAATATACGTTTACAAAAAAGTCATGCTTCAATGTTCCCACTGCACACGCCTGTTAAACATATTATAAAAGGTTGTTGAAGAAAATTGAACATATTTTCAACAACAAAGAGAGACAAAAAAAAAGTTTTTGAATCGTGCATACTGCCAATGATGACGTATGGAATGGAGGCCATAGTTCTTAAAAAGTAAAGTATAAAAAGCTCAAATGCACACAACAATCCATGGAGAGATCCAAGCTTGGCGTAAGCCTAAGCTGCAGAACTAGAGAAGTGGATATCATGGATTGTGTAGCGAAGCTGAAATGGCAATGGGCAGGACATGCTGTAAGGCAAGATGCTACAAGATGGACTCCCAGAGTTCTGAAATGGGGACTTTGGAAAAATAAAAGAGGCTTTGGAAGACCTCATAAGAGATGGGCCGACGATATAACCCCTGTGAGGGGGAAGAAATGGCTACAACTAGCAAATAACAAGGCGGGATAGAAGAGGTTTATATAAGAAGGGTATGGAAGAGGTTTATATCCAGTAGTGGAGAGATGAAGGCTGAGGAAGAAGAAGAAGTATTGAAAGATAACTAGACTTCGTCTATTAGGACTTAAAGAAATGGATTTAGATATCAAGGAATAGTTTATGGACGGCTCTTCCATCTATATTAGCTTCCAAATATCGGTAGCAGCCAACATCTTGTTTTTGTGCGCTGACTTTCATGGTCTCGGTGTCAGTTGTTGATGGGGTTTGGGAGATGTTTTGTATAATACATGGTTAATGTACGTATGTATAGTACTGCTAACACCTGCTGTGACTTGCGTTGTTGTTTAATAAAAAATAAAATGAAACTAAATGAGTACATGAACTTCTCAGTCAGTCACGATCTCCACGGGAATGGACATGATGCGGTAATTTTCTTTACAACAAAATTTTTAAAACTATCAAAACTATAAAATCTTTAAAATCTTTAAAACAAAAAAAACCCCTACAAAAAATACATTTTTATATCGCGCATGCAAAGTTTTCAATAATAATTTTATCTATATTGACCTCTTCAACATTGATCTTACCGATTTTAAAAGAATGCTTTAGATTACGTGCACTAAATCGACTTTAACCATTCACTCACTATATTTAATCTTCTTTTCCTCCACCTCTACCCTAACTTCTACCTCCTCATCCTTTTCACCCATTAATTAACTCATTTCTTTTCATACACTTTTTTTTAACATTCAATCACTTACCATTATTTAGTCATAATATTGTTTGTTGCTTATTTAATTTAAAGTAATCCACTTAAAATATCTTATCTAACATTGATATTAACATCTGTGAATCTTTTTAATTGGTCTATAAAATGAGCACTATGCTTTTACATTATAATGTTTAAAAAAACTGTTAAGATTCCTTAAATAAAAACAATCGTTTCAAATATACCTCTAAAAAAAACAATCGCTTCAAATATACCTCTAAAAAAAAACAATCGTTTCAAATATACCTCTATAAGTGAATCTTTTAAAATGGTCTTTAAAATGAGCACTATGCTTTTACATTATAATGTTTAAAAAAACTGTTAAGATTCCTTAAAAAAAAAACAATCGTTTCAAATATACCTCAAATATACATAAATAATTATCACTTCCTTGTAAAAAAATCACCCAATACCTTAAATCACCTAAATTTAATTCTTCCAGGGTAATGCAGCCCCTTAAGTATGTAAACATTTATATAAGTAAAAATATAATTATTGTCGTTAGAAAACATAAATAAATAACCATAAATATGAATAATAACGAAGAAAGTCGAAATGAAAATATTAGATTTTTTAACATATTGTAACGATATTGGCCTATTCAAATAGACATTGCTGAAAAATTATACGAAAATATCTATCTGCTAAAGTTTATAATAAAGAGAAGCTTCACAAACCGTTAAATACTCTATAATTAAATATTTGCCGGATAGGTAGATGCGGACGAGCTTTATTATCTCTGCACGCGGGCGTGTAAAGCAGGCTTTATGTTATTTTGTTTAACGAGATGTCCAATCACAGACGCGGGCGTTAGCACCGAATCTGACCAATGAAACGCGTCTTTAGAGTTAGACTTTGACTTTTACACGCGAGTTGGAATCAAAGATGGCGCGAGATAGGGACGATTGTTAGGCGTTACAAATTAGAAAGCGGCACTTGAGTTTTCAGCTTGAAGGTCGGCGGAGGCTTTGTCGAGGAGAGTCAGGAAGGAAGATAATTTGGCTGGATCGAGGAAAAAGCCAGAGGTTGATAATAATTCAAAGAGAATTGGAACAGTGAACAGCTAAGCATTTTCAATATTATTTATTTCTATTGCCTTTTTCGTGTATTCAATTTAGAACTTTCTGGATCGTAACAATTATTAAAACATGTTGTGGGTTGTTTTGTTACGTATTTTGGGCCTAGTGATAATTATTACTATACGCGCTTCGGATTTAATGTACTAGAAATCGTAATGTGGCGACTGTGAATTATTGCATAACGCTTATGAAATATATAATTCTGTCGCTGTTCATATGAAAAATCATTTAAATTCGATATTCATATATTACCAAAGATATAAAGGCTTTAAAATGGAATGCTTTACTGACGAAGGGTGTTTCGTGGGTTTTAAAATTCAGTATAATTATGTATATTCAATGTCGCGAGGTTCGGAATGTGCGAGAGGTTCTTCAGGGCGGATGTATTCTTATGCTAAAGAATGCTTTGTTATCTATACTGGCGATTGAATACACGGATTTCTATATGATTTGTGTTATCTTGGGGATAATTCGGAATTTAATTATATGTTTTGATATCACGATTGTAAGCGTGATATAGGTTCAAATCGTACGTGGAATTCCCTACAAACAATATATTTTAAAAATGCATCTGGATTTTATATTTATTTTATTAAAACATGAATGTGTGGTTTATTTGAACTCGTTACATGTTTGTATTGCGTCATTGGGCAATCGTTCTAAACACGATTTATTCCTATCAAGTTCTTGTGAAACGTATTTCGAATTGTACATGTTGTATAGAGGTGATTGATTTGGATGCGGCCGGTCTTCAGCTGGGGAACTGCGTGTTCGGTGTCGCGGCCGCGTGTCTGATCTTGTTTCAACTAGTACGAGAATTTAATTATGTGTTTTGATATCACGATTGTAGGCGAGATATAGGTTCAAATCGTACGAGGAATTTCCTACAAACAATATATTTTAAAAATGCATCTGGATTTTATATTTATTTTATTGAAGCATGAATGTGTGGTTTATTTGAACTCGTTACATGTTTGTATTGCGTATCATTGGGCAATCCTTGAAAACACGATTTGTTCCTATCAAGTCCTTATAAAGACGTGTTTCGAATTGTATATATTCCTTAATTGCGATGGTTATTCATATGACATTGTTTTTATTCATTCAATATTAGATATTTGAAATGTTTTCTACAACATTTTCCATTATTGTGGGCAGTTCGCGGTCTGTTCAGGGGTAGTTAACCTTCGGTCTTCCGTGATCACGTTATTTACTAATATGACAGATTGTTTTGTTTTGTTCGTTTAATATAAGTAATATCGTATTTTTATGAGTTACCGTAATTATTTATCTATATGATTTTATTATTGAGAGTGATGCAACGAATACTATCTTCACGAATACGAATATCAGGCTTACTATTCGGTGAATACGAATGCGAATATTTCCACCAAGGTGGGGGAACTTGAACATACTTGTAAATATAATAACCTTGATGCAACGAATACTACCTTCATGAATACGAATATCAGGCCTACTATTCGGTGAATACGAATGCGAATATTTCCACCAATGTGGGGGAGAACGCAAGCATATTTGTAATTGTATTGTTTATGTCTGCTTGTGATATCACTATACGGCGTAGATGAACTAGTTTGAAGGGGTTTATGTCCTGTATGTGGGCGTTTATGTCCTGTATGATGCTTGGCGTAGTGGGAATAGTCTTCTCGTTTCTAGGATTCTATACAGGTTTACAGGTGCTGATATTGAAATGTATATACAAGGAAAGCACTATTTTGGGAACCATTAATTGGATGGAAGATATTGAAGCACACATGCACACAAGGAGGACGTTATGTTAAATACATGACTGGAAAGTTGTTATTGGAAAACACAGGCGTCCAGTCGGCGGGACGCAAGCATATTTGTAATTATATTGGTCACGTCTGCATGTGATATCATTGTACGGCGTAGATGAACTAGTTTTAAGGGGTTTATGTCCTGTATGTGCTTGGCGTAGAGGGAATAGTCTTCTCGTTTCTAGGATTCTATACAGGTTTACAGGTGCTGATATTGAAATATATATACAAGGAAAACACTATTTTGGGAATCACTAACTGGATGACAGATATTGCAGCACACATACACACAAGGAGGACGTTATGTTAAATACATGACTGGAAAGTTGTTATTGGAATACACAGGCGCCACTAGAAGATATGGGCAGTTTGCAGAGAACTTCAACTTCTGTCAGTTAAGGACCTTTTACTATTACTATTCTTTCGCCCTTTTGCATAACCGTGGATGAACTAGATTGAAGGGGTTTATGTTCTGTATGTGCTCGGCGTAGAGGGAATAGTTTTCTTGTTTCTAGGATCTAATACAGTTTTACAGGCGCTGATATTAAAATATATATACAAGGGAAATGAAGGGCTACACAGGCGCTGGTAATTGCTCAATTGTGGAGAGTTATACTACTTCGGATCAGGATGCCATCTCAGAAGCAGACCAACTACAGAACT
>JADDOH010009542.1:0-51558 GCA_016648135.1 Agrypnia vestita | reverse complement strand
TTGGTCATGTGGAACGTATGAATGAGGAAAGGATGGTTAAGAAAATATATGAGGCGAGTGTTGAAGGCAACAGGAATAGAGGGCGTCCGCAAAAGACCTGGCATGATCAGATTGCCGAAATATACACATAATACATACAGCCGAATTATATATAAGTACGTCAAGTATTTTAGGATGGCCCTGTTAAAAACAGCAACAACCGTAGAACTTGTATGAGAAGATGTATGAATGTGGCCGAGTCAAAAGTGGTGTTCCAGGATAGAAGAGTGTGGCGTTCAATCCTCTCTGCCTACCCCTGCGGGGAAACGGCGTGATGGTTAGTTAGTTAGTCACCAGAATTATGGCCTCTACGTACCAGATAATAATTTGCGAAATCGAGATTTTCGTGTGTTTTCTTTCATTTTTTCCATGTGACATGGATGTAATTAATAGGAACATAACGCGTAGAGTTACAACATATAAATGAACTGAGCGATCATGTCAATGTATTTAATGACAGTATTAAAATATTCAAAAAAATAACCTATAAAGTACTCGCCTCATAAATTGAAAGGTTAATGGAGCAATCCGTCATACAGTTACAAAAAAATATATAAAGGATATTATTAGAACGATATAAAAGAACATAAAACTAATTGTGTTGTTCAATTTGTTTTAGTAAGATTTTATCAGGAAAAAAATATTTACGTTATTTGTCTAACATACTTTTAAAATGTTTTGGGCCAAAGGTTTTACCTAGTGTGGAGTTATAAGTAATTTATGTTAAACAAATGTAAAATAAACAATATACAGTAAACTATAAAGTATTTTAAATTTCTTTCCCAATATACGTCGTGTGTTTTAGGGTTTGTTAGTTATGTTTTTTGTGCGTGAGGTAATTTAGTTTTGATTTGCTTTTAATGGCGTCTGTCTGTTTTAATAAATAATGTGGAACTTGGCCTGAAATAGCCGCGGTATTTTTCAGAAAAGATCGAAATCCGTTGTTTCGTGTCAACTAAGTCTAATTGTTTATTTGCAAAGTGTGTATTGTATGTTTGACAACTATTACTGTGACGGTGATCGAAAGGGACGAAAGAGTGACTAAGTGTAATGTAATCGTAAACAATGAATGCTTAGAACAAGGGAACGAGTTTGTCTATTTGAGGAGTATGTTTAGTATAGACAGCAAAGTTGAGAACTAGAGTAACTGCGGAAAACAAAGTAAATGGCGCTCTGAATGCAACTATGGCCAAAAAGAATCTGTCAAAGGAAGCCAGACCAGCGATAGTGCCAACTATAACGAATAGAAGTGAAGCCTGGAATTGGCAAAAAGAAATTAAAGTAGACTGAATGCGGTAGAAACGCTGTCACTTAGGAGCTTGTGTGCAGAACCTTTGGACGAGTGAGGAATGAACAAATTACAATATAATGCTGGCTGCAGTGTTGTGCAGAATACAGATAGGATCGCTGAGATGGTTTGGTCACGTGGAACGTATGAGAAAGGTGGTCGGTGGTTCAAGCCCCATTCATGACACCAGAAGATCCTATTTTACATAGCACAAGCATTTGGCTTATTTTAAAAATAGTAAAAATATTAATAATTTTAAATTTAAGCATATCATTGGTCCGAAAAATATTAATCAAACAGACGTCCGTCTGTCTGTCTATAACTTCGTGTAACGTCCGTAATTTCGTTTGAATTTCCGTTAATTTCGTGTAACGTCCGTAATTTCGTTTGAATTTACGACTAAAAAAACAAATTAAACGGCCGGAGATGGGCTTGAACCCCGGGCCACCAAACGTAGACCGGCCGCTTCACGCATGTTGCTACGGCCGCCACTCCGTGGACCACCAAAAAGATACTATAAATAATGTATATTAGGGCTTAGCAAACATGCGGACCAATATTCCGTAATTGTTTACGGGTTAGATATAATTATTTCATAAATAGTGGTTTCACGTAAAGTGTTTTCTTTTTATTGACGGTTTTTGTATCTTAACTTTATCTAATAATTTATTGAATCATTAAAATTAATATATAAAAAAACAACAATAAAAAGTAAATGATAAAAATTTCTTAATTAATAATGATCTTTTACCCACTTATTTAGAGTGGCTACCCGCAAAGTAAATTAGTTAAAAGTTAATTTTGCTGAATCATGATGGAAAATATTTGTCATTCTATATAATTAACTAACTAACTAACAAACTAACGATCACTCTGTTTCCCTTCAAATCTCGGTTCGTCCACACTCATACATTTTATTTACTTGTGCGTGAATACAGCAATGAAAAAAGTAATTTGAAAACAAAGTGTAATACAATCAATATTTTTTACATTATAAGTTAGTAATCCGATGGCTCCATTAATTTTTTTTGGATATTGCTGCCTTTGCTTTTATAGCTATCCCACATATTATGTAAAAAATGAAAGAGAACAAATGTAACGTAAAACACCAACTGCATCTTCGGTTCTTCAGTCTGTTTCACCTTCCTGCCTCCCATCACTAGAAAATTCCACTCAAAGGTGATTTTGAGAACTTCCGTTAAGTGCTATTGCTTCGTACAATTATGTGCTCTTGGATCATATACCTTTCCTGTCACCTTCATCCCTAATTAACAAATAAATAATAATACGCCTGGATTCTTGTTTTAAAAATCCACATCTGGTAACCATATATTAAAATTAGCTTTAAAAACATGGCTTTAATTCTGGTCAGTCTTCATTGTATCTCAAATATCCTTGTATTTTATATTGGCATTTGTGTGGCGACATCCATCGGTGACCTTATGACGGTCTACAATTATAATTACACACATTTGAACACATTGAATTTGGAATTTCGATGTATGACAGCGCGCACTTTGTTTACAAACATTTTTTTGGACATACGGGATCAATAAAAAAATTCAAAAAAATATTATTATTGTGTTCTATAACGCCACTCTGGGACAGGCGTAGCCTAGGAGAGTGGCATAATCCACAAATTTAACAAAAAAAATGTGTAATTTATCTTATATTTTATTGTTAAATTAGTATTAAGTACCTTTATTTGTAAACAAGGATTTTTTGAAATAAATAAATAAATACCGTTAACGTATTGATTTTAGAGGAAATTTGCGAATTCGAATTATTGTAACAAAGATTACTCACATTTATGGATCTCAGAATATGTGAACAAATTGAAAATAACATCAAAACCGTAGGGTGATCGTCTAGCGAAGAAAGCTAATTTCACAATTTTTCTCATACCTCCTCTTCCATTTATCACATTTTTGTATGGAAATATATCGCTTTGAAATATATTCATCAGGTTCCATACATTTTAATACAGTTGCACAATAATATCGTTGTCTGTCCGTCCGTCCATCCCCGTAACTTCGTGTAATGTCCGCAATTTCGTTCGAATTCACGGCTAAAAAACGACATTAAACGGCCGGAGATGGGGCTTGAACCTCGGGCCAGCAAACCTGAACCGACGGCTCTACGCATGTTACCACTGCCGTCTCTCCGCGGACCGCTGAAAAGACAATACAAATATATACTATGGCTTAGAAAAGACACGAACCAAATGTTGTGTCATTTTTGACGAGTTAGAGCTAGTCAGTTAATAAATTACCAAACCTAGGGTATTTTAAAAATGAAGAAAATTACTCCAAATTGTGGTCCTTATGTGACTGTATGTATGGACTCGTGAGATATATTTTTTTACAATAATATTACAAAATAAACTACTATCATAAACTTGTTAAAATCATTGCAAAATCTGTTGTTTACTTACAATTTATGTTTTAAAAACATTGTGATTTTTTCATTGATTTAGATAGTTGAAAACTTTTTTATTTATCCGCCAATAGTGAGAAATTTTTTTCCAATTTTAATGTTTTTTTTCAATTTGGAATCAATACAAATGAGTAATTAGCCCGACCCGTGTATAGGCACGAAACCTGATTCAATGAGAAAGGGAGTATAATATTAACTCTTAATGGGTTAGTTTTTTTTTAATGTAGACCTGTTGTCGCATTTCATTCAGCGAGCTCCCTGAGCGAGGATATAGTCAAGGGTCTTGAACGGCAGGCCGTCTAATTGGAGTGAACATATATTATGACGCTATGTCTGCTCTTTGCTTTACGATGTACCTTTTTTATAAGTAGTAAGCTTACATGTCTTAAATGTAATTTTTTAATATTAATTATTAACTGTTGTATTTTGCTATAACTTTGTGGTTATTCATTATGAATATAATTAAACAAGTTAACTTTGTTTACACCACTAAAATTTATTTGGTAAAACTAACCGGTTTCGGAAACGACGTTCTATAGTCACTATTTACCCCCATTTGGATACTAAACACTGAAGTATGATTGTTTATAATTTTTGTAAAGTTCAATTAGTATTAAGTATACCCTGACGAAGGAACGTCGTTTAAAGGTAACTAGTGGAAAGAGATTGGCGTTTAACCTACGCGTTGGGCTCGAGTTGGGCGACGCTACGAAAGAGAGTAATAAAATATTTCGAAAAATCCAAAATTATATAATAATTATTAAAAAAATTTAAACGAATATTTGTTCGTCGCCACGAGTCTCTCTGCAAAGTTTCAGCTCGATTGGATCACGGGAAAAAGGTTAAAAATCGATCCAAAGTTTTTTCGAAAGACAAGCAAGCAAACAGACGCTACGAGTTAAAAGAAAGGGAGTAAAAAGGATAATAATATATAAAAATTGTAACACAAAAACCCAAAAAAGTTTTTTTTATATCAGGCGATTTTTTATCGTTACATCAAAGAATACTTCCACGACACTGTAAAAACGGAAAGAATTACACGTAATTGAGGATTTAACAGCACTTTGGACATTTTAGGTAGTAATTTGGAAATTGCTAGAAAGATCTAGAATAAACTTGACCAGTGACAATAAATAAACAAAAAAACGTCGTTTCCGAAACCGGTTGGTTTGACCAAATAAATTTTAGTGGTGTAAACAAATTTAACTAGTTTAATTATATTAATTATTAACGTTCCAACAAGCCGTGAGGCCCAGTTAGACATTGTTATCCTGAACATGAAGCTGACAAAATGACTTCTAATAATTTGAACCCAGAAAAGCCTAATCCGTCAATATTTATTTATTGCATATTTTTGCATAGGGTCACTTAAAATGATTTCACCAAAAAAACTTCATTTCACATCTTTTGCAAATAGTTACCTTTTAAATTTGTTTTCACATTAATTCTTAATTATTTATATTAAATTCCCATTTTTGTTTTTGTTTCGAATTGGAATTTCGAAGCATTCAATAAAAATATTTTATACAAAGTTTTTTTTTCTTATTGATATAAACCAGCTATATATAACCCGCCAAAAATGGCGTACTTTTATTATATATTTCGGTCGTCGTTTAAGGCTGTATCTAGAGTAGCATAGTAACAGCGCTATCTAGAGTAGCGTAGCGTCTTGATAACGTTAGTGATTGACGTTATTAAATAGAAAATTATGGTCTTATTCCTGCTTCTTATTCTTATTATTGCTTCTTATTCCTCATAATTATATTATATCTCATCATTATTTGTGTCTTCGGGTTTGTGTTTTCTGGGGTATTATGCCATGTTATTACGACCTTTCGGGCCGACGTTTCGGATCCCGTTGCAGGGTCCATCATCAGGGCTGATGTGTTGTGAGTGTTGGTGTTGTGTTTAAGTATTGGCTCGCAATACCGTGTTGAAGTCTTGGTATTTCTGCGTTTATGTGTTACGTGGCAATACCGTGCCGGAGTCATGTTTTGTATTGTGTTGTGTGTATGTTTCATCTGTTGTCTGATCACTATCTCTGCGGAGTCTGCGACGAGATTGACTTTGAAGTCCCGGATACCAAGATGTTATTAATTTGAGATCATCATCTCTATTAATATTTATCGGGTGCTTGTAGATTTTCTGCTTTCGACACGGTATTACAAGCCGATACTTAACCACAACACCACAACAACACAACACTCACAACACATCAATCAGCCCTGATGATGGACCCTGCAACGGGATCCGAAACGTTGGCCCGAAAGGTCGTAATAATATGGCATAATACCCCAGAAAACACAAACCTGAAGATTCTAATTGGCCGTGAAAACCTAAGAACATTATTTGTGTCATCTGGTAGCGTTGGTGGCGGACATTGTTTTATAGAAAATTATATATTTTGATTAATGATTAATACTATTGACATATGCGATATAGTATTCGATACACTTATAGGTTTTAATTTTTATTAAACTGAAAATCTAAACATTTAAAAAAATATATATATCAATGTCTATTCAATGTTTTCATTTTATTTAATAAACATTTTAAAATCAAATTTTGAATGGGAAGTTACGGACGGACATTCGAAATTATTATCAAAAGGGATAAGGCTATCACAAATATTTTGTAGTCATTGATGAAGAAATTAATATGTCTTTCCGGATTCCATTTCGCGCCATACTATACAATACACAATACATGTATGATTGATGAGTACAATAAATTGTCGGTCATTGTAAATGGTGGCGTTACACATGTAATAGAAGCGGCAGTACGTCACAGTATAAGGATTTTGTAAAAGTGTGAAATTTTCTATTGCGCTATTATACAACGTTAGGTGATGAATTTTTATGAGGGGGCCTTTGAAAAAAACTAATCCATAAAAAGCAAGTTTTTATTATACTCCCATTGCTATTTACTAGTGGAAACAGGTTTGGCGCTTAACCTACGCGTTGGGCTCTAGTCGGGCGACGCACGAAAGAGAGTAATAAAAAATTTCGAAAAATCAAAAATTATATTATAATTATTAAAAAATTTTAAGCGAAAATTTTTTCGTCGCCACGAGTCAGCCTGCAAAGTTTCAGCTCGATTGGATCACGGGAAAAATGTTAAAAATCGATCCAAAGTTTTTTCGAAATACAAGCAAGCAAGCAGACGCTACGAGTTAAAAGAAAGGGAGTAAAAAGGATAATAATATATAAAAATTGTAACACAAAAACCCAAAAAAGTTTTTTTTTTTATCAGGCGATTTTTTATCGTTACATCAAAGAATTCTAACACGACACTGTAAAAACGGAAAGAATTACACGTAATTGAGGATTCAACAGCACTTTGGACATTTTAGAGTAGTAATTTAGAAATTGCTAGAAAGATCTAGAATAAACTTGACCAGTGACAATAAATTAAGAGAGTACCTAGCGAGCGTTCAATAATAAATAAGTGCGACCACGAACGACAAATATTCTGAAAAGATGAACATGACGTGTTCCACAGACGAGTAATTAATTATTGTGAATTAAATAATAGTGGTCTAATTAATATGGTAATAAAATAATAAAAACTTTACTTAATTTCGATTGTTTGATTATTCTCCCATCCCCACAATCGACAACGTTTTCTCATTAGATCATCCTTGTATTGTAACTACAATTAATCTCACAATATATGAGACGGGAAGCTAGCTCTCTCTCACTCGCACTTCGCGAACCGACAGCCACACGGCAGGCCCATCGGGCACACGCAGTACTACTCTGCTTTCGTAGCTAGTACTATTATTTACGTGTTTAATTTACAATTTGATCCTAAAACTATCTCCATATAAATGAATATCACACAAAAAATAGTAATTTTAATATTAAAATGTAAACGACAGATGTTAAAATTTTCCGGGAAATAATTTTGGTCGAGCTTTTCGTAATATGTTAAAATATTCACACGATATTTTTTTCGTTGTTTTCATAAACGTTAACTGAAAAAATCTAATAAACGTCAGCAAACTATTCCCCCTGCGCGCAACATCTGCCTACCAGATGAATTATGCCTCCCTGAATCAACATCTCCTCTGAGGTTGCATGAAAAACCTTTATTCGGAAAGGGGTATGACGTAGCAACCGTTTAATTGAAATTATTCAGCTTCTCTATAGAAAAATATATTGCACGTTCTAACTGACTTCGGAAAATTCTGAACAACCGAAAATTTGTACTTAATCTTTTGTTTGAACACATTAAAGCAATTTTAAATTTATGAACCTGTTTTTAAACTAATTAATATCAACAATATTTATAAATGTATATTATTTGAGAACACAATTGATTGATTTTGTCCATATATAAAAATATTGTTAAAAATATATACTTGTCCATAAGAAAAGAATTAATAAATTGAGAAAAATAATTTTCTGGCGTATTATAGTGTATTTGTTAAATAATTTGGAATAATATCATATAAAGATTAAAAAGAATAAAAAATACAGAGTTATCATTACCAGCTGTGAAATCTATGTATACTATGGTCCAAATTCAGAGTCGACACTTACATAGATGATTTAAAGGTTAATACATACCTTAAAAGTGTTATTTTGTACTGAAAATTACCCTTGAATGGCATATTCTTAAATATAACTTATCCAAATTATGTTATCAAATTTAATAAATACATATATAAAATCTATAAACAAATAAAATATTTAATATAATCCATCATTTTATCACACTGTCAAGAGAGTCTAAAACAAGCAATCCACATGAATTTAGAATCGACTACACTATTCTCGAAGAAACCATAAATTACTGGAAATATGGAGAAGCTAGGCGAACATTCTCGTTGCGTCGCGAATTAATATTTATGTATAAAAGCGATGCAAGCGCGCGTGCGAATCAGATATCTATGACAGCAGACTAACGCCATAGAACGTGAAATCACCGAAACCAGCAGGCGAACAATAATCATCATGAATAAAGTGTTCCACAGATCAGCGAAGATTCTAGGAAAGGAAAATAAAGTATTCCAAGAGGGGCGAAGATTCTAGTAAAGGGAAATAAAGTGTTCCACAGACGGGAGAAGTTTCTAGCAAAGGAAAATAAAGTCTTCCACCGACAAGTGATTAATGATAAATAGTGAGAATTAAAAGGACGATGTACCTATTGAATTTGTGTCCAGAAAATATTTTTTTTAATTAATTTCCAATGTTTCATTTGCCTCCCGTGACAATATTATGAGGTTTCTTATATTATTATATTAATTTTCTGTTATATTAATTACTGTTAAAATAAAAAATGTTCTTATTATCCTATTCCCATACACAAATATTCACTTTGATGGGACAGAAACAATATAATATGTTAAAATAAATTGTGAAAATAAATATAATAAAGAAAAGTATTTTGAAACCAAATTTATTAATCAATTAGAAAGACATACAGAAAAATCAAATCCACGAAAAATATTTAGCTATTACCAGGATTCGAGCCACGGATCTCCTCCTATCCGGGGTAGGCGCGTTATCCAATTACTTTATTGCGGCCACTTACATTTCCGTGAATATATCGACCTTATCTGTAAGTCTACTTTTTACTCATTAATTAACATATAATATTAAATTTCACAGAACTTCGTTCTGAAAAAAATTGCAACTTCACAGTAAGAATGTGTTCTTGAATATAATACATGTGTGTTGTATCAAATGTGTCCAAAAAAGTATTTTGTTTCATATTGAATATCTGTTGAATTTATTACAAAAGTTATGCGAGGATGTAAATTAAGGCGCAAAAGTAACCTTAACAGATAAGTTAGTTCAACCATCTAACGGTAAAACTAACAAACTTGGATCGGGAAGCTGCAGAAAATTGCCTAAAACTTACTGCCGACTTAAATACAAAGTTTTATCAAAATCGGTTCAGCGCTTCCTGAGATAAATATATTAAGTGTAGGTTTATTAGGTCTTAATTTTGTTGACGTATATAAAAACAATTTGACAATATTATTGCATTTTTAACTAGGACATGAGTGTAAAAATTTAATCCATAAAAACATAAATTTTCGTGATTAACTTTGTGGAAATTTATTGTAATTAACGATGAGCAATTTTTTTCAATTTTATTTTGTTATTTTTTATCGTGACATCAAAAAAAATTATCACGACACTGTAGAAACAGAAAGAATTACACGTACTTGAGGATTTAACAGCACTTTGGATATTTAAGAGTAAATTAAATTGCTATAAAAGTCTAGAATAAACTACATCATCATTATAAATCCTTTATATGCGAGGTCTCGGTTTCATTATTTTTAGTTTTTTATATATTTATGTTTATAATTTTACAATATATATATTTATATTTATAATTTTTTCATTAAAATCGCCTTTATTAAAATTCACATCAAACAAAATCATTGTACAAAATAACAACCAGCTTTTGTTTTGTACCAATTTTAAATAGAGATAAATTCTAAAGTGTCCATGATTAAAATAATTATAGAATAGTAGCAGAAAGTAGATAAATGAGCTCTATAGTCTATTTAAGGAACCAAACGTCACGAAATTTATAAAACTGGAAAGACTTCGGTGGCTGGGTCATGTGGAGAGAATGTCCGAGCATCAAGCACCAAAGTCCCTGCTGAACTCAAGGCCGATAGGGCGAAGGAGCTTAGGAAGGCCAAAACTAAGATGGAGCAACAACGTTCTCAAAGACATCTCTGTCTTAGAGCTTCGGAACTGGAGGGAGCTGGCTCTAGACTGAGAGGAGTGGAGGAAGATTATTGAGGAGGCCAAGACCCACCAAGGGTTGTAGTGCCAAGAGTGATGATGATGATGAACAGAAAGTAGGTAGTACTTGCCTGAACATCTGAGAGTAATTTGCATTTTTTTGTGTGCGTTTGTATATGTGCGACCCCAATTGCATGTAAGGATGTATTGTTATCGACATCAAATTATAATAAATTAATTTTGAATAAACAAAAACGGCGAGTTCGTTCATATTGCAATAAGTGTTATTTTAAAAAAATATATATATATAAGATTAATTTAGTGATTTTTTCTGTTGTAACTAATTAATTTAAAACTAAAATTCAAATATAAGTGCATCATTTTTGTTGGCTATTAATTTGTATTTTTGTAGTGGAAATAAGATACGACTTATATTAATATTTACGTATAATTGATCCAAATTCTTGACCTAAAAAGTCACAAGTAAAAGTTTTGAGGGAATGCCCAGACATTTCACTGAATGACTCTTTTACGCTTTGCCTATAGCTTAAAATATTTAGGGTACTGTACAATATATGAATAAAGTTTTGAAATAATTTCTAACATTTTATATCACAATGAAATGGTTAAATCTCCTACTTTAAATAGTTTTCTAAGATATTTTACCCAAATTTTACAACCAAAATTAATTCCGGATTTTGTGAGTTTGGAATTTTTTAGTTTAAATGTAAGTACATCCATTGTAGGAATTTAGTTAAGAGATATTTCGTTTAGATATTTTACATGTTTATGTTGAGAATAATTGGAAGTTTATAATAGTAAAACATTATTGCAGGTTTTTTCATGGTAACTGCAGCTACTAAGTACTTTTCAATTATCCACTGCATAGGCTTCCAAGACTAACGAACAGATACGAGCGAACAGACAGAAGTTGTTGTCACTAATCTAATTAAATTCAAACATATTTTGAACGATTACTAATGAAAAGAAATAGAGTTTAAATATCAAGGAGTCGTTTGTAGAAAGTTCTTCTAATCATCTTCTCGCTAACTACTAACATCTCGCTTATTTTTGTGTATTGGCTTTCATGGACTCGTGTAAATTTTTCGGTGATTTATGTAATATCCCAAAAGAATAATTTCGTTGGCTCTCTGTCTGTTTGTCTGTCCGTAACGTCCGTAACTTTTTTTAAAAGAAAAAATATTTTATCCAACGCCTTTTTTACGGCAATTTTTTTTTAATATTCACACGTATATTATTGTGACGTAAAGTTGCAAAAGTGTCACTATCCATATGGGATCCATACGCCATCTATTCGCATATATTTGCCTCAACAGTTGTTTAAAAAATCGGTTTAAATACCCATTCTAAGAAAAATACCTAGAATTATTTTGGGCATTCTGTTATATTCTGTTGTGGCTTTTGTTCACTAAAAGTTATTTAAAGTCTAAATCGCAATAAAAAATAAAGTTGAGTAGTAAATAGAGTTGGAAGACTGATACAAGTACCGAGACTAAAACCTCCACCACGTATATAAAAGGCTCCTAAAACCAATTAGTGTTCAGCTCAATCTTTTACTGAAAATGAACAAACTTTGTGAAATTGTTCCCCTAAAGATTCAATAAAATCAGCGTGTGTTATTTGTGACTACCGTTACGAATACAGAGTAAATTATATTAATACGAACAAAATGTAATTTATGTTAGTATATAACACTAAAAATTACTTTTTTGTGTACCGGTTTCGAGACGTAACCCGTTTCTTCGTCAGGGCGACCACTACACTAGCATGTAAATATCACAGGCAGTGCATGTTTGCCTTTAGTTAAAGTAACACGCATTTGAAGAGTATGTTGTGAAGGTGTTGGTTTGTAAATAATATTATGGTTGTGGTGTGTAGTGATTTTATACGAACCGTATGTTTTTCCGAGAGACAATTCTCGACGTTTCGTTGAAGTCGTATTCGACGTCATCAGGAGAACGACCTGTACCCGCGGAGGTATAGGGCGGACTGATTAACGTTTCCGTGTCCGGGGGCGTAAATTATATGCACTTTGTTGTGGAGTGTTCACTTCTTCTACGATAGAGGTCGCCAGTGTGCAATACGTACTGAGTACGTCGGCGGACTTTTCTGCGACGTCTCTCAAAGGTTGAATTAAGGGCACCAAATGTCCGTAACCATTTACAGTTAAATATGTCTAACAACCTTAACTCTTTAATAAGGGAGACTCTTGGCTAGGAGTCCCTACTTCTACATACAGAAATATCTCAATCGAGGTAGCTTGAACACCTCTTGCGAACGCCAGAGAAATGATCGCCATATATTTTCTTGGTAATCTTGGTCGCCCAAGACTAAGCAACAAATACTGTATGAAGATGCATTGAATGTTGATAGTTAAAGTACTGAAACAGCTCAAGACAGGGGAATATGGAGCGCCTTGTCGAGAGTTGGGGCCCCTAATCTTTCCAATCAGATTAAGAGATGAAAACTATAAAAATAATCCTTGGGGATAAAATCCAGTATTGGGTTCTTGAAAATTTTGGAAATAAATACTTAACATATTCTGAATATAAAAAGAACTTGTATAAAAAGGGGTTAAAATTTAAATAATATTTAGGCGTATTCAAGTGTAATTCGGAAAAATCTCATTTACCATATTGCTTTAAACTGCAATCAAAATATAGCAGTGACATCTGTATTGGATTATGGGAATAAAAAAGCTTTGGACTAAAGGTGGCGTTAGTAAAAATATAACTCACATACGAAACAAGTTGGGTAAGTTATACATAATATACAACTTCCAAAAATGTTTAAGAAGTGGTAGTCTATCATGGTTGGAAATGTGAACGTTACATTGTGTAAAGTGATCACTTAAGCCAGCCGTATGATAGGTCGTAAGCCCTGTAAACACCCAAAAAGATTTCCATACGTAATTTTACATATAAAAATATAGCTTCTTCTCTATGAGGCATCTTAAATATATCTTAATTTATAAAAATAATATTCATTATGAATATATTGCATAATGAATAGGTACTGAAGGCAACGTTTGATTTCAATTAAAGAAAAATTCATTCTAAACTCTAGAACATATGTTTTATGCACGCAAGCCATAATATTTATTGCTTTTATATACATCAAAGAAAAAAAATTGTGCGTAGTACAAAATATGATAAATCCTTTAAGGAAACGAAGGGAATCTTTTTATTGCTGTCTACTTGTATGTGAGGGCGCCTCCCACACACACGCAAGCGCCCAATTGTGAATTTCTTATCATTGGATGAAATATATTGGTATCTCCACATAGCTGTATTTTTTTTTACGTTCTTCAGAAATAATTTTATGTCGGTAATAAAAAATATATAAATATTATTGTTACATGTTTGTTGTACGGGCCATACTCCAACGCTCACGTAATATATTAATGCCGAGTTTGCAAATTTAAAAGGTCTCTTCAATATGATATTATTAGCTGTAACCCGTCATAAATGACGGAACATTGTTTCGCGTTTTAGCTAAGCCCTAGTATATATTTATAATATATTTTTGACTATCCGCGGAGAGGCGAGAGAGAGCAACATGCGTGAAGCGACCGGTTCGGATTTGGTGTCCCAGGATTTAACCCATCTCCGGCCGTATAATTTGGTTTGTTAGCCGTAAATTCGAATGAAATTACGGACGTTAATCGAAATTACGGGGACAGACAACGAAATTATTATATTTAGATGTATAATAATTTACTGTTTTTTTTTACTATTTTACCTTGTCGAACATTGAAATGTATATAATGTAGTTTTTTGTTTAATACATTATTATCTTTATAGGTATCAGATCAGACTTTGATTCTTAATGCATAAAATTAATTATTATAATTTTCAAATAACTAATCTTTGTACTGTACAATCGTTGAATTATTTTGTCACTGCTACAATTTCAAGAAGAGCACAGTCCTTCTTATCACCACATTTAATTAAAAATATATCATTTGTTAATATTTTATCGGTTTTTTAATTATACCTGACGGTAATAAAGACTATTTACTACTCATTTCGACACTACGGTAGCGACAAAATATCTCAGTAGGTATGTAGTACGTAAGTTTAATTTATTGAAAATTAAAATAATGATTTTGCTTATTAATCAATAATAATATATTAAAATAATATTTTTTACAATGGTCATTGAATTGCGTGAAAAACATTACCTACGGTGTCTTATCGTAAATTGAGTTATAATTTACTATATTACTACACAATTTTCAAGAGTATCAGAATCTCTCATCAACAATTAAAGTGTTACTAATATAAGATGAGATTCTGATGCTCTCGAAACTTGAGTACTTAAATAAATAAAATTAATCCAATTCACATACAGATAACACAGTATTTTTCACCCAGTTTAATGATCATACAACGTTAACGACAAACGGATCAATAATATTTTTTAGAACTTTGCCTTCAACTTTTTCGAATGTGTAACCGATTCCATTTAGATAACGCTATTTGAGTACATCACCTGAATTACCTCAATTTTCTGTAGTCACTGTAATTATTTCATTTTTAATGACCCAAAAACACACTTGACTTTTAATAAAAAGCAACACAGAAGGGGTTTGAAGTGACAAATACCCTATAATCATAATTTCACTGCTGGAAGAAGCTAATTACTGGCTGGGACCTTAATTACCATCAATCTTAAATAATTGGAATAGGTTATTTGTAAATATAGTATTTAACTGACAAACAGAATTAAAAGGCTTTTTATTTTTTAAAAATGCTTAAGTACTTACCGAACTGTTTGGATTTGAGTTGGATTATTTTCATTCACAAAACTGATTTTATATTATGTTCCAGTTGACAAAAAATAAAGAATAGATTTACAATACAACCATAGATATATTTACACTTTTAAAGAATGATTTCATATATTACGATATTACACGCATTTAACACTTTATTAAATGTAGCTAAAAATGACAAAAACAATTTTTCCGCACACCGCAATGAGAGTTGATAAAAAGAACCAACCTCGACACGACAGAGTAACCGTTAGCACTCAAAAAACACACGTTTAAACGTTTTATAAGCAAAAACTGTGTTTTTTATACTTAAAACATTGTTTAAAACTTTTGGACGTCGCGATGTGGCGTCGGTAACGGATTTTAGACGCCGGGCGGACGTGCTGGCGCCGCCGTTTCTAACGGAATACTGCCGTCGAAGACGCCGATAGAGCGTCAACACAAAGTGCATGGTGATAACGGACGCCGTCGTCGACAATGGACGCCGCTTGCAATGTTCGTTAGAAATATTTTCCGCGCCTGATAATATTATTCACGACTGTGTGTATTATTCGCGGAGAATTATGTTTAATAAAGTAGGGGAGATTATTATCCCCAAAAATCATAATTTTGAATATCCATCCGTATCCAGAATCCAATAGCCGATCTCATTCCGTTTTCAAAATTAGTATGATTTTTAAATACAAATTAAAAATAAAATGAATACATTGACTCTAAGCTTTTTCAATAAAATACTCTGAAGTATTTTTTAAAATAATATTTATTTTTTTAGAATATATTTCATTTGAATGATACTACGTGAATGATACTAGGTATAGGATGTAAGAGGTGCATGTTTTTGATATAATAATGATTTCCTGTTCAATGAAACAACTATTTTTTATGCTATGCATATACTATGTGCTGTCCTTTCTATACATAGATAAAAATCAAAATATACAGTTTTATTAACTTATTTTTCTAACACATTGATATTTGTGAAGTTGTTATTTATCAGAACAAAGTTCTGTGAAATTTTTAAAACCAAATTAATTAATCAATTAGAAAGACGTATAGAAAAATCTAATTCACGAAAAAATATAGTAGCCAAATTTTTTTTCGTGAATTAGATTTTTCGGTATGTCTTTCTAATTGATTAATTAATTTGGTTTTATTTTTCTAAGTTTGTATGTATTACACATACTTGTTGCAGTTTCCAATTCTCGAATCTTCATTGCGAAATTGCAGTAATGAGGCAATGCAACTCACGTATGATTTTAAAAAAAACATAATTTCCACGCGTTCAGTATTAAGGTTATACAACCTGTCGCGCACGATGCTCGTCTACTCGAATCTCGATACTCGCACGCACACACACACACACACACACACACACACGCACACACACACACACACACTAGTATATATAATAGTATAAGAGAGAGAGAGAAAGTCGCATGGAGGGAGCATAACGCTTTTTTCTTACGTGACGAATTCTATCAGTCAACTACTACTGCAAGCCGCGTTAAGGAACTTCGTTCCAAAAAATAATTAAAAAAATATTCCATTCCATCTCTCCCGAAGCTGATTTGGAAGAGACGGAATAAATAGAATGTAGACGATAGAATATCTATTAAGAAGAGTGAATGTCTGGTAAGCGACCAGACTTGAAATGCAATCAAGCGCGAAATAACTTAAAGGACGCTGTCTGCATCTTGCCTATATAACCACCACATGGACTGTATTGAAAGCTGAACCTCCCCGACTGAAATTCAAATACATAATTTTCTATGTTACGATGTCCGTCACTAACGCTAACATATGGCGCTGTTCCGCAGCCTAATTCTGCCAGATGAAAAATGGTGGCAAATGAAAGCACTTAAAATTAATTAAATTTTGATGAATTACGCAAAGTCCCTGGTCACAATGTAAATCGGAGCACTTTCTTGAATTCATAGTCACTCAATGTTTCTAGAATATTTCACTCATTAATTATCAAATTAGTAATCGCACTAATTATCTAAGATCATTCTAGAAACTTCGCTGCACTTTTTATCGCTCCTGAATAGCTTGTCTCTTATATACTGTTTCATGTTACTTAAATTGGTCAGACTTGCACTTGAAAAACTTCTCGCTTTTCGGTAGGTACTTATATCTGTCACTACGTCACACACGCGCTGGCAACACACCCCGCACGATTTTTCTGGTAGATTTCGTAGTAGCCGGTCGGTTTCTTTATTCAGATTATCGTTTTCTCGATGTTTCGAGAATTTACGAAAATCGTCATTTCGAGAGATTTCAATAGTGCGTAATTCATTCTGATTCTACCATATCGTGAAAATATTATCACAAACATTCTACGATTTCACGATAATTTTATTAGCTGTTACAGTTGAATTTTAATTCGCATTTTGTAAAAAACAGTTAGAAATCGTACGTTATTTGGATTAACTGAAACTGAAAGCTCATTCGTATTGATTTATTTCGCTATATTTTATTTTTGTTAGGTGTAATTAATTTTTAACAAATAACTACGCTGGCTTCTCCCACAGGTTCCGGGTTCGATTCCCGGTGAGGTCACAATTAATCTATGTCATTTACTCAAGCCTCGGTGTTTTGTGATGTGTTTCGCTTCTGTAATTGGGCCTCTTGGTCTATTGAATCCTAAATAAAAAGTATTAAAAAATCGATTTTATTAATGTAAATGTGATATTTGAATAGTTCCAGTATATTTCATTTCGCACAATTTTATGCATCTCTTTCCATCTTCTCTTTCATTTTTCAATTTTCAAATATGATATTTGAATTTCTAATATCATGTTTGAAGGTGAACTAAAATATTTGATCATTTCCTTTCTGAAATAACTATCAAACATCGTCGGGTTCTTCTCGGTGAAATCTATTAGCAGACATCACTTTTCTTATTTACTGCTTGGCCAAGAACTTCGACAATATTTTCACGAGACTTTAGAAACAGAAAGAATTAATTATCAAGGATTTCCATGCACATTTTACAGTGAATTGGATATTTCTAGAAGAGTCTTTAATAAATGGTGGAAAAGCTAACCAAATTCGCGAAACGTCTGGAAACCTGAAACAGTATATAAACGGAACAACTCCATTGCGGAAGATGGTTAGTGCATTGTTGTGACAGACGCGACATCACAGAAGCGAGCGAATAGGGAAATTTCACATATTACAAATACGGATTAAAATATGTACATAAAATAGATTCATAAATATTAATTATCATCTGTGAATCGGTATGAATAATTTGGGGTCATGTTTTCATGCATAATTTTTATTATAAAAATCTTTAAAAATGCGTCTCTATTAAAACGCGTTTGATAGGTCATGACGTATCAATTTACGTATTTTTTTTGGTGCTATAATAATTGTATATCTGGGAACCATACAATTGTGACGCACGTATTCGTTTCTAGTGAAATGAAGTGTTTTTGCGGGAATTTAAAATCATTTTTATACGAGGTGTTCGATTCCCGGTGAGATCGCAATTCATCTATGTGATTTACTCAAGCCTGGGTGTTGTGTTCACTTCTTTGATTGGGCCTCTTGGCCTGTTGAAGAGTAAAATTAAAAATAAAAATAAATTCTTTTAATACATATATAATTATCATCATCATCATCATCATCATCATCATCATCATCCTCATCTCCATGTCCTAGTGGAGTCGTGGCCCCAATGAATCGACAAGTTGCTTCCATATTCCCCTGTCTTGTGCTGCTTCCATTCTGTTTTCATTTTTCATTCCATTTCTCCCAGTCATACTTCCGGGGTTGTCAAGAGGATTCTTCTTGGCATTAATTCCTCTGGCAGTTTAGCATCTGTCAAATCTCCCTCATTTATGATTTTTCTATATGTAGGATTAGGGATATTTATTAGTATTAGTATATTTATTATTAATTATTACTACGTAGGTATAAAAAGTAAATATTTTTTTGTTAATACAAAAAATTTTGATTTGAATACTTTAACAAAAAAAAAATTCGTAGACGTATAGAAGTGTACACTTACTTATACAGTGTAATGAAGTACTAGTACAGTATAATGAAGTACAGTACATCATAATATAGTACAGTACAGTATATTATAGTATAATGGAGTACTCAGAGCGGACCCATCACTACATGTAACCTATCGTTTAAGACTTTTTTTGTTCTAATCGAACTAACGGTTCACAAGCCATGGCGTCCCGAAGTCGACTGATCTCGCCAATTCATTCCTCATACGTTGCTCTGGTGGTCTCTGACGTTTCGCTGTCAATAGCTTAGTATAATTTTTCAATGCATATTTATGTTTAAATGCGATGGAATTGTTTATTATTTCTGTGATGGATTAAGCTGCTTAAAACGTTGGAGAATCACATGAAACTCTAGGCCGAATAGGATTAATGTCTTGGATCTTTAGATTTAAAGACCGCCAAATAGTTCAGGAATTCTAGGGCTCATGGCTAATAATGGTCTATGATCTGAAATACCGGACACCAACTGAAACTGTATACCGTATAACACAACAATTAAACATCGAAAGCATTACAAAAATCGAAACACTTAAAATCATTCACAAACTAGCAATTGGCGAAATACAAGACGAAGACATAAAATTAGACAAAATACACGAAAAACACCAACACAACACTAGAATTGCTCAAAACTATCACATAACACACGCCAAAACAAAAACAGGACAATCCCGACTAATTTGCAACGGACTAAAACTGTACAATGACCTGCCACAACAGACCAAACAACTGACCACTGACAAATTCAAAACAGATGTGACAAAAATATTAAAACTCGGCCAAATATAAAAAAATTCTTCTTCTTCAAGTGTAGAAAATTTATTTTGTGGTAACATAATTATAATTAATATAAATTAACTTTGTTTAAACCACTTATTTATTGAAAAAAATCAACATGTTTCGAAGCCAATGGCTTCTTCATCAGGAAAACAAAAATAATATTTAAAAATCGAAGTATAGATCAAAATATTAAAAAGTTATATATGGAAAATAATAATATAAGGTACCAAATTAACATGAAAATAAATTTAAAAGTAACTATTTCTTTTAAATTTATTTTCATGTTAATTAGGTACTTTATATTATTATTTTCCATATATAACTTTTTAATATTTTGATCTATACTTCGATTTTTAAATATTATTTTTGTTTTCCCGATAAAGAAGCCATTGGCTTCGAAACATGTTGATTTTTTTCAATAAATAAGTGGTTTAAATAAAGTTAATTTATATTAATTATAAAAAAAATCCTTTGTATCTAAATTATATTATTATATTTTCTTATATTGAATCATGTAAAAATGTTACCCATAAACCTCTTAGGTTTCCATTACTTTTTAAATAAAAAAAAATTAAAAAAGAAAATTAAAAAAATAGTACTAATTGTTTATTAATTATATCAACTTCCAGAAATTTCGTGAATATCTCGAAAACTAACAACGTTTTACTAAGGTCATATTTTGATATCCCGGTCACGAGTTGACCTGTTACCCTCCAAGGTACGACTTTAATTTTCTACATGTGCTAGATACATTTCTCTATAAGTGCATTTTTTCTGATACTTTGCGTATCACCTAGTATCGTGCGAAAATCGTGATCCCAGTAATCTTACTCGTGCATTTTAATATTGCAAAATAATGAATAATATTTCAAATGACAATTTACTACGATTATGCAGTGTCTGATCGAAACGCGAACCTCTCCAATCGCCTCGAGGTTTTAAAATTAATGGAAAAATTTTTGCACATTTTATCGACAGAAAGAATTTTTCGCAGAATTTACAATTTATGTCGTGTCGTAGCTAGGGAGGATTGAATGAAATCATTGAAAATTAATAAGCAATTTATTAATTAATTATTTATTATACAACGTACAAAGTCACTGAACACGAATTAATCTAATGCACTATTATTTAAATTACACTATTGCGTAATTTATCATTCGTCTATAGATTCTGTATTATCGCCGGTATTTAACATTCACTAGAACATCGCATCCCTTTTTCGCTCGTATTAATCGCTCCGGTTTATTTCGCCATTTAGGTAAGTACTTCGCTCGATTATTCGCTTTATTTATCGCTTCGATTCCTTCACGACTGGCCACACTGAGCGTCGTCTTGCGACTCGCGCGTGTTTCGCACTGATTTCGCACTGAACAAACTGTCAAACGACAACTTCTCTTGCGCCGCGGCCGGCGCCGTATTTATATCCGAAAATTCTGATATTTTCTTACTTTCTATATTATTCTAGTATTTAAGAGAAGGTCCTCATTGCTTCTCGGTTGTACCAGATGTTCTTAGACGTTTCCCGAAGGTTGTAGATCACCCTAGATTAACTACAGGCCGTTCTCGATGTTTCGGTAGTGTTGTGAAATATTACAAGGAATTCGGACAGTGCATGAATTCTTTTTAGCACGCCATTCCATGAAAATATATTATTTAAAAAATTGCCCCTTAAAAACATTATAAATCCTTTATACGCGAGGTCTCGTGTTCGAGTCGACGGGCAAAATTTCAGCGCGATTGGATACCGAGAAGTGTGCTAATTTTCACATCCAATATTTTTCCACTTCATGTTGTATATGTTATTCAAGTAATTATGACGTAGGCACCTACATACACATGTATAAAGTTCCATTATTGATTCATTGAAATCAGCTATAGAAAAAGTAACCCATAAAAACCAAGTTTTTATTATACTCCCTTTCTTTGTAAAATATAACAACAATTAAAGACGAATTAAAACATATAACATAACACTAAACTTACAGTAATTTAATATATTTCTAAAATGTCAGATGTTTTGAGCTTTGATAAGAAACTTCATGCTTTGAAGATTAAATTCTAAAAACATTTGTCCGTCAATTTAGATTTTCGAAATTCGTGGTGAAATGCCTATTATGTATACCGACGGAGTAATTCAAATTTAGAAAATATTCCGCGACGTTATCGGGCCGCCGCGTTGCTAGTAATCCAACTTTTGTAATAATTCCAATTTGAAAAAAACATTAAAATTTCTAAAAATCCAAAATTATACTATAATAATTATTTTTTTAACGAAAATTTGATAGATTTGTTTGATCGTCGCCACGAGTCTGCTTGCAAAGTTTCAGCTCGATTGGATCACGGGAAAAGGATTAAAAATCAATCCAAAGTTTTTTCACCCGGCAAACCGGCAAGCAAGCAAGCAGACGCCACGAGTTATAAAGGGAGTAAAAAGCATTGCAGTGTTCTAATTTTGAATTGGTATCACGTATTGTAGGTAGCAATAATTATCCCGATTTTTCGAATCATCTTTTGGTCATGGATCATTATTTTATTTGGTTTTAAGGGTTTATGCTTTATTTAAGGTCAAAAATTTATGTATGGAGTATTTTGCTGTATGGATGTGAGACATGGTGCATTGGCGACAGAGAAAAAAAAGGATTAGAAGCCTTCGAGATGTGGACCTAAAAAGACATGCCCTAGGAATTTCCTGGAGAGACCACATTACAAATGAAGAGGTTCTCAGCAGGATCGATGAAACCAGGCACATGATGAATACCATCTTGAAAAGGCGTGCAAAATGGATGGGGCATATTTTACGCCATGAAAATATGCTCAAAAATATACTGGAGGGAATGGTAGAGGGAAAGATTGCCAGAGGGCGCCCTCGCCGTGAATATCTTGAGCAAGTGTGCCAAGATATGAATTGTGCCTCCTACGCAAGAGCATCGCCGGAGACCGAGCAGAATGGAGAAGAAGATGTGCTTTGCTGCAAACCAATCCCACGGATTGAAACCCGGGAAGGAAGGAAAGAAATGTTTAATATACTAATAAAACTGAATTACAGTTTGATAAATTAGAAATTTTGGAAATAAGAAAAAGTGTTAATAGTTAATCGAGTATTATGAACAACCAGGTAGGTCCTTTTGACAAATAGTTTTTTTTTCATATTGGCATATAATTATTGTTCATTTCCCATATATTCTTTTTTTATATTTTTATTGTATCCATTATTTGACTAAATATTTTTTTATTATGATAATGTCACCTTTGCGGTAAATCTCACTGTTACAGTCACTGTCACTGTCGCTGTCACTGTTACTGTCACTGTCACTGTCACTGTCACTGTCACTGTCACTGTCACTGTCACTGTCACTGCCACTGTCGCTACCACTGTCATTGTCACTCAATTCACAAACTTTGTGAAAAAAAATTAGTAATTTTCGTTTCAAATGGTAGATACTTCATGATATTTAAATCAAAATTGAGACACTTCTTACCTCCGTATCTTAAGTAAAACTGATGCAAACGAAATCCTTGAATCATATCGCGACGGCGTTAAAGTCAGCCATTTTCGAAATTCAATCCTCTTTCACCTTTTACGAGTCTGGTGCACAGGATTTACATGCCTTTAAGAAGCAAGGTCTTTCTTCTATTCAATGATGTATATGGCTTTGATTTATGGCTTATAGGTTTTATGCAGTGAGCGTTTGAAATGTTCTATTTTTCCTCACAATGAGAATCCCCCTCCATTCAGATTCAGGAAAGACGTAGTTTCACGATTAAAAACAATCACTGCAATATAAAAAAAAAAGACTGCAATATATAATACAAAAAACAATTGTAAAATTGTTAAATCCGATTGACATTGCAAGGGTTCGATCCGACATTTACATTACTCAAGGGATTTGCTGCATTATCATTATTTCTCATCAAAGTATGTAAATGAGTCATGGAATCCTATGGTAATCCAATCAATGCGTTTCTCTGTAGAAAAACTGAATTCGTTAACGATAAAAATAAACGTCTCACTGAAGAAAAATAAATTGGCAAAAAATAATTATTGACAATCGTAAAACTGGGTTACTTGAGACAACTGGCTAAAATGAGGCAAAAAGTTTTTTTTTTTTTAATTTTTAGGATTTGGCAATATTACTTACTCCCTTTAAAAGACTCGCCAGGGGTTGTAGAGCCCAAATCGATGATGAAGATGTCGAACAACTGTACTCCCCTATTCTCAAATTAACAAGATTGTTACTCTACCTCAACACAAAAGACAAAATGTACAAAGTTTCTGTGAGAAATGTCAAATGTTAAAATTGACAAAATGTACAATATTATGTAATAGCAGTCAAGATACGATTTTTTTGATAACGCAGACCAATTAGAATAAAGTCGATTGTGTGTTTTAATTACAATTGTGTGTTGTTATATTGTGTGTTATAATTATTTATAACCGCCGATTATGTGTTATAATTACAATTCAGGTAAAAGATTGTTTGCAGGTTACAGGTTATTTTCATTCGTGTATAAAATTAAATCAAAAAAATCTCCAAATAACTTCATTTTTAATCGATAGTTTCAAATTTATATAATAATTTTCTTACACATAATAACCTCATTATATATTGTGACGGAACATGGCTTTGGGAGACAACTGAAAACAATGAAAATGAATTTTAAGTTTAATTTATTACCAAAGATAGCCACTGGACATGAGTTGAATTAAAGTACTGATCTCAATTTTTAGTCTAACTGTCTCTAGAATATTTTTCTAAATATCTCTAGGATATTTCACAAACGTATTAGCGAATTGTTCTTTAATTAACGCTGTTTCTGTTGCTTTGTTCATATTCTAGTAAGCCCCGTTCAATGAAAGTTCGTAGAAAAACTTCTCACCCCGGTATTTATTTATTTACTGTCGCTGGAATACATGCTGTTCACACTGAGATCGCTCTTTTGGTAGTATCGCGTGCGTTAACCATCACGAATCACTGATCACACCGCTCCTAATACCGAGAACTTGCTACCATCACTTGAATTAATTAATTGACCCTGCATTGCTTGATGCCTTTTATAGATAAATTCCTTTAAGAGATTTGTTCTAGAGATTATGAGATGTTTGTAGAGCGTTCAATGATTCCAAAATAGTGTTTTAGTGTGTAATGGAATATGGTTATGGATGAATGACCCTGAGTTACGTGACACCGATATATGTTTGTCAGTATTCAATAGGTTCACCATCTCGTTACAATATTTTGACCAGTGAAAATTTTCTAAATAATTTTGCAATTTTGAAAATAAAAATAATATTATTCGCTATTTTATAAAAATCCCTTTGAATGTATGCAACATGTTGAGTCACTATTCAAAAACAATATTACACTGAGAGGTGCTGGACAAACATCCGATAGCCAAGTATCTGACAGACTATATTACCCGACAGGCCAACATGGTAACTAGCCGATACCAGGCTAGCACGGTTCATTGCTGGCAATGCGATAAAAATTTCAACATTTTTTGCGGTCCTCGTAAAAAAAATTGCGGTCCAAGTGAGAAAGTTTGCGTTAAGTGTTTCTTACATACTTGAAGATTTTGACCTAACGCAATGAAATTTTAACGTCATTTTCACTGTCTGCATACACCTAGGCTAACTGCTGGCAATACGATAAAAAAATTCAACATTTTTTGCGGTCCTAATAAGAAAATTTGCGGTCCTAATGAGAAAATTTGCGGTCCTAATGAGAAAGTTTGCGTTATGTGTTTCTCACATACTTGAAGATATTGACCAAAGGCAATGAAATTTTAACGCCGTTATCACTGTCTGCATGCGCCTAGGCTAACTGCTGGCAATGCGATAAAAAAATTCAACATTTTTTGCGGTCCTAATAAGAAAATTTGCGGTCCTAATGAGAAAGTTTGCGTTATGTGTTTCTCACATACTTGAAGATATTGACCAAAGGCAATGAAATTTTAACGCCGTTATCACTGTCTGCATGCGCCTAGGCTAACTGCTGGCAATGCGATAAAAAAATTCAACATTTTTTGCGGTCCTAATAAGAAAATTTGCGGTCCTAATGAGAAAGTTTGCGTTATGTGTTTCTCACATACTTGAAGATATTGACCAAAAGCAATGAAATTTTAACGCCGTTATCACTGTCTGCATGCGCCTAGGCTAACTGCTGGCAATGCGATAAAAAAATTCAACATTTTTTGCGGTCCTAATAAGAAAATTTGCGGTCCTAATGAGAAAGTTTGCGTTATGTGTTTCTCACATACTTGAAGATATTGACCAAAAGCAATGAAATTTTAACGCCGTTATCACTGTCTGCATGCGCCTAGGCTAACTGCTGGCAATGCGATAAAAAAATTCAACATTTTTTGCGGTCCTAATAAGAAAATTTGCGTTATGTGTTTCTCACATAATTGAAGATTGTGACCAAACGCAATGAAATTTTAACGTCATTTTCACGGTGTGCATACGGCACGGTCTATTGCTGGCAATGCGATAAAAAATTCAACATTTTTTGCGGTCCTAGTGAGAAAATTTGCGTTATGTGTTTCTCACATAATTGAAGATTGTGACCAAACGCGATGAAATTTAAACGTCATTTTCACGGTGTGCATACGGCACGGTCTATTGCTGGCAATGCGATAAAAAATTCAACATTTTTTGCGGTCCTAGTGAGAAAATTTGCGTTATGAGTTTTTCACATACTTGAAGATTGTGACCAAACGCGATGAAATTTGTGGTATCCCTAGGGACCCTAGTATTTCATATGAAGACAAAGAGATGAATCTTTAACACTTAGCTTGCCTAGCATTTTAAGCCAATGAACTCAGTGAATTGTATTATTAATATTATTAATATTTAAAGCGTTAACTTTGTGGTTAGACATTATAACAGATTGTTTTATTAACATCATAAAAATCGCTTCGAAACAAAGAGTGTTTATATTAATTTGGGAACAAAGGAAATAGAGTATAAATAGTACGAAGGGGGTCTAAGATGAATCACTGTGGTTCTGATTTTTGCACTGTAAAGTTCTTCTTAAATAAATTTATTAATTCTCCTGTAGCGTTTAACTGATATAAAATCCATTAAATACTGATACACTTTTTGATTTTCTAGCCTACACTGTGTGGCTAGAAAATCAAAAAGTGTAGGCTAGAAAACATGTATTTTAATACTGACATTAATAATTGGGCTGTACAGTTCTCGTTCGCCTGTTTTTACTAAGTAAAAGTCATGGTCATTAAAAATAATGATATATTGGAAAAATTTTAAAAAAGTAGCTAAATGACGCACCTAAATGAACTTAGAAACATTCACGCACCTAAATGAGTTTAGAAACAACGAAGAATTTTAAAACTGTCGATTGTGGAGCATCAGTTATCGGATTGTGTTTCAAAGTATTGTATTTACTTACACCTTTGTAAACCACCTACATATATCCCCATAGAAAAATAATTGGAATTATTTAAGAATCCAGACTTTTCTCCGATTTTTGAAGGGCAAACTCCATTACAGTTGAGTGCCCGTATTTAAAAAATGAAATAAAATTGACAAGTATTAAAAAAGGTAATACACTCTAAACTTTTGAAAATTTTCAACATACATTTTGACATTTGAGACGCCCCCGAAACTTTAAAGTGGAATAACTTTCTTGCGACGGAAACAATTTTATTTCATTTTTTAAATTAGGTATTCAACTCTACTGGGGAACGCGCCCTTACCATGCATAGTTTATTATATTTTATACAGGGTTATTTGGAAAGCATTAATAACCTCGCAGGACTATATTCCTGCTTCAATTATCGTTTTTTTGTTATAAGGGTGATTTGTAAAACATTAATGTAATAGATCTGAGGAACGTATGTCGCGACGCCAGAAAGAGACTGCATGACAGAGAGAGAGAATGTATAAAAAGGCGCGTGAATGTCGAGTCGCGCCCTCTTTTACTACCATTGTTATCCAGACCGCATCTTACTGTATAAACGATTGTCTAAACCCTTATTGTTACCCAAATAAATACTTACGAGAACGAAGTCTTTACTGGAAGCAACCTCATCCCGAAACAAGAGTATTACAATTAATATCTAACCTCGCAAGACAGTATATAAGTATATTTCTGCCTTGATTATGAGTCGAAAATGTTCAAGCAGCCACGACCTAATAACCATTAATATTATGCAATGATCTAATAACTATTAATATTAGGTCATGGTTGCTTGAGCATTTTCGACTCAATATCAAGTCAGGAATCCACCCGTGAAGTTTTTGCTACTAGATATGAGAAACCCTGTATAGTATCTATAGTATAGTAAATCCCAATAAGAACCTGTCAAAAGAAGCGAGGCTAGCGGTACATAATGGCGTTCCAGTACCAACTCTGATGTATGGAAGTGAATCCTGGAATAAGCAAAAAAGGAATGAAAGTAAGCTGAATGTGGTGGAAATGCGGTCACCAAGGCGCTCGTGTGGAAAATCTTTGGTCGACAGAGTGAGAAATGAACAAATTAGAAATGAATGTAATGCTGGCTGTAATATGATAGACAGAATAAAGAGAGGAGTGCTGAGATGGTTTGGTCATGTAGAAAGTATGAGCGAGGAAAGTATACTTAAGAAAATATATGGGGCGAGTGTCGAGGGCAACAGGAATAGAGTAATGAATAATCACATCAATATTCTTAGTATTTTAAAACTAAACTAAACGCTTAGGCTATGAAAATAGGACTAACTTGCTGGTCTGGAGTGAGGTTCGAACCCGCGACCTTTGGATCACGAGCGAATGTCCTAACCACAATACCAACAAGTTGCTCAGTTTGGACGACTCGGTAAAAAAAAATCTGCGGCTCGAGCAAGCAGTATGGACGAGTCGGTAAAGAAGTCTGCGGCTTTCCGTGAACCGAACGTAAAGATCAAATCAAATCGAAAATTTCATTTTTTTATTTATTTCTAAAAAAGGATAGGTAGCACTGGCGGTCGGTGACTTTTAACAGAAGGGATGCTGGATACTACGAGTATGTTTATACCTACCATCAAATATTTAATAAATCCATATACTAGCCCATGCAAATAGTAACAAAAATAGTCTGTCAAATATGCTTTATAAATCCTTTAAGCTAAGCATCAACACTTTTCGATACAATTTCATGAGTCATTCGTACCTATTTAAAAAAATCCATTACATACCCGACTTTTCATTTACTTAAACTTAAGCTCAATTTGACGCTATTTCTTTATAAAATCGTTGTGAAATTTTGTCTTCTCCAGCAGGAGTGTTTTCTCAATAGAAATGATAGAAGTCATTTTTCGCCTAGTGTGCTTCGATTGTATGTTTTAGTCCTTTTCACTGTGGAAAATTTACTGAGGAAAATTGCAAGTATGGTTAAGATAAGATAATATTATGTTGTTGAGAGCACTCGTGTGTCCTTTCCTAGCTCTTGAAAGATGGTTCAAACCGTTAAATCCGCGCTTATTCCACACGTTAGTATTATTTTCATTTCAAAATATAAGAGCACAAGAGTTAGGGTTATCCACAAAAACGGAATAGGAAATAGATTAGATAATTTAGAGGCATTAGAGATAAGAAAAACCATTAATTTAAATCATAAAATAATTAATAATCTAATAAATTTGTCTTATAGTCCATTCTTAAATATGTTCCCTCTTAATAATAATATTCCCAGTATAATCCCACCCCCTACCCCCACTATTGGCACTCCGTCCTTCCACCTTTCACACTAGTATATAAGCGCATAACTTTTGTATGTTTAGACAGCTAAGATCCCTGAAGAAGTTACGGTAGTAGCGAAACCCGGTTGGATTTTTAATAAATATAAGTGGTGTAAAACAAAGTTATTATTATTTATTTAATTGTATTGTATTGAGTTTGAAAATGGTTTTAAATCCACGGTTTAATTATTATTTGGAGTTGCCGCAAATAAGATATCGCCAACTGGATGGCTAACGTACAAGCACTAAAATAAGGAGGTCAAATGCCGCCTCAAAATAAAAAAAATCTCCGTAAATTATAATACTGCCTGAAACCGAAAATTTTTCAAGTAGAAAAAATAAAAGTGATAAGTGAGTAGGAACTGCCCACATTCTTTTCACGGTAGGTTCCGTCGGTGGGATATAAATGTCATTTTATTAGGCTACATAAAGCGAAGAGCGCTAGACCGTATCGCTCTAAATGCCATTTGATGGTAAATTTAGCGACGATCGCTAATGAATCTTAAATGCCGGCGTCTACCTGCATCGGAATGTTATAGCAGGCCCCCGAGGTAGACTTTTAAATTTATTTCACAAAAATAGGAGATACAGCCTAAAAAAATTCGGGGGTGTAATCATGTACGCGCGGCAGAAGTTATACTCGTACAAAGAAAATTTTTCTTATAAACGATCGAAACATCCGTGAACTGGCATGAAAACAGAATCTGATAGCTGACAAGAATGCAATACGGCGTCGTTATTGAGACGTTGTTCCTTTTCTAAAAAGTCTAGTCTTTCAAATACACTGTAGGTACCTACAGTTTTGAACTAACTAACTAACTAACTAACTAACTAACCATCACGCCATTTCCCCGCAGGCGTAGGCAGAGAGGATTGAACGCCATACTCTTCTATCCTGGCACACCACTTTTGCTTCGGCCACATTCATACATCTTCTCACACAAGTTCTACGGTTGTTGCGGGTTTTAACGGGGCCATCCTCAAACACTTGTTGTATCTGATCGTGCCAGGTCTTTCGCGGACGCCCTCTATTTCTGTTGCCTTCAACACTCGCCTCATATATTTTCTTAACCCTCCTTTCCTAGTTCATACGTTCCACACGACCAAACCATCTCAGCACTCCTTTCTTTATTCTATCTACCACACTACAGCCAGCATTGCATTCACGTCTAATTTGTTCATTCCTTAATCTATCGACCAAAGATTTTCGACACAAGCGTCTTAGTGACCGCATTTCTACTACATTCAGTCTACTTTCATTCCTCTTTTGCCAATTCCAGGCTTCACTTCCATACATTAGGGTTGGCATTGAAAGCCGCATTAAATGTCGAATGAATGTGTTTTTTATTTTGAAAACAAATATCTGACAATAACGTCGTTTCTGCAATAAATATTTTGATACAGAATCAATGATTTCAATGGTGAATTTTTAGTTCTTTAATAATATTTTCCTAAATTCCTTTGTCATATAACAATCTATAGTAATAATGGCTTCCGGTTTAAATTTATGCTTCTCTTTTGTATGTTTCTTCTTCTTTGCTACATTACTTCTATTGGGGGCAAGCTCTGTAAATATCTAGATAAATGCTTTTAGATATTGGTTATGGTTGCAGGTTTCATTTTTGAAGTGGGACGAGCAAAAGTTTCCGTATCATCCCTACACTTTCGCTATCCAGATTGGCATTGTTTTAATGCTAAAGCAGTTAAGTACCTCGCTACTCAATACAAAACAATATAATGAGAATAAAGTATTTTACAAGAGAATAATGTATTTGGGAATTAAGGACATGTCGATGATATTAGTTATAATAAAAATTATATTATTTGGTTTTTAGTAATCTGTGCGATAAATAAATAAATAAATAAATAAATAATAATCTGTTACGGTTTTTTTTAAATTAAATTTTAAATTAAAATTACTAAAAACTGTGTAGTGTTGCACAAATGTAAAATAGGGAATTTCTTTCAAATCGCGCCTTTATAGCGTTAAAAATTAATTTTAATTCATTATACGACACATTTTATTGTACTATGACATTATATGTGGAGTATAAAAGCAAAGACAACAATATCCAAGAAATAAAAAATGTTTTGAGGATTACTAATTTAAAATGTACTAAATTCTAGATTTTATGTATCTGTCGCTTTCAAAATCACGTTTCCTATAACTTAATAGGCTGTTTCCTATATTATCTCGAATTCAGTACGTTAAAAATTAATAATCCTCGATGGCTACATTTAAATTTTTTTGGTTATTGCTGCCTTTGATTTTATACCCTACATATAATATGTTTCATAGTGATATAACCAAAGAAATTGGGCCCTAATGCAAAATGAAAAAAAGGCAATTGAGCCCCAATGGAAAATGGAAGGGCTATGTATTATAAACACGACGAAAATAATATTAGATGTTGTACGATTTTATCCATTCCCGAAATAGAAAGAACAAAATTGGTCTCTTGTCTCCAATAATATTTACATTTTTATGAAAATAACAAAAATGTATATTTAGACTTCAATATCATGCACTCGAAACTGGAAGTCATGCTTGGCTCAATGGCAATTTTAGCTTTGCGGCGATGACCTGGTTTAGGGCTTTCAAACCAAAACCGGTTCATGGAACAATTTAAAAATAACCGGAAACCGTAGTATTTTTCTCAGCATAGTGAATTTCTCTAATAACTGTGTCTATAGTCCGATTCTGTTTTCATTTTTGATTAATCTGGCTCCTAAGTTGTATGTCTACATGTTGTGTTTTTATGTTTACGCTTTTTCTTATTGTATGTAATGTAATATGTCACACGTACCTACCTACTTTATCTAATTTATTGTTTGTATTTCTACTTTACATTACCTCGATAGTTTACTTACCTCGTTTTAGTTGTAAATACATATTGAGTTTGGATTGTTCATTGCAATGATTTATAAGTGTTTTTACAATACTTTGCCCGCATGATTTTAGAAAATGCAGAATGATATATTTTCTTGAAAAAAAATGATAATCTCAAAAATTGCGTTATCGATATCACAGGACCTACAAACTTTTCCAGATATGGGTATTCATGTACATAATTCGTCGCTAACTCCATTTACCTAAAATGTGGACATGTTAACTTTTGTCAGTAACCCCACGATATGTGGGTTTACCTTGCTATTTTATTTTAAGGTTAGCTGTAATCCATAAAAAAATGATGGAACATTGGTTCGCGTCTTTGCCAAGCCCCAGTATATATTTATAGTACCTTCTTGTCAGTCCACGGAGTGGCGGCGGTGGCGACATGCGTTGAGCGGCCGGTCCGGATTTGCTGGCCCCATCTCCGGCCGTTTAATTTGTTTTTTTATCCGTGAATTCTAACGAAATTACGGACGATTTACAAAGTTATGGAGAGACAGACAGATAGATGGACGGACAGACAGCGAAATTATAATGTTTGATTAATACACAAATGATAGTGTGCTCTAGAAGGTGAGGGTTTTTTTTCATGTGGATATTTTGTCGCGTGGGCCTTTTGTTGTGGACTAAATGTCCGTATAAGTACCTTTTGTTGTGGACTAAATGTCCGTATAAGTACCTTTTGTTGTGGACTAAATGTCCGTATAAGTACCTTTTGTTGTGGACTAAATGTCCGTATAAGTACCTTTTGTTGTGGACTAAATGTCCGTTTACCTTGCGTCGTGGAAACATCGTCAACATGTCTTCCCAACCAGAAGACATAGTCATAAGATGTGTAGTTAGACACGTCTTCAAAAAAAACTTTAACATGTCACGCCTTGTTTTAATTCGTCTATATAAGTGTTATCAACTATATTTATCATCTCCCTAGACATCGTATTATTGTATTAATATACATTTACAACCAATATGTAAAATATCTAATTATCACAATCACGCCAAAGAAGAATAACTCCTACCGCGCGCATATGAGTACACGCTCCTCCATTTAAAAGAAAATTCTATTCACTATGATAAGATCAGCTTTACATTCTTTCCACATTTAGTACGACTTACATATGAGAATTTTCAACACTTAAGATTAAATTTACACGTTCAAGTTGTTTATAATACATGTTCAAAATACGACCGCTTCACGGTTTTACAAGATTTTCCAAGAATGCTAAGCGAAAATTGAATTATTCCATTATTTATGTTAAATTTATCCCGAAAACTTATCCACACATTTGAGACAACACGTTCTAGAAATTGTAAAGTTTCTTTGATTGAATTCTTGAAAAGAATATTAATTTTTCTGGGTAATTCTATTAAAACACACATTTACGAATAAGTATAATAATTAAGTTTAAATTTTAACATCACAAAAAATATTGGTTTAAACTGCGTTTAACACTTTTGTTTTTGTAATTGTCTTTTGTAATTTGTGTTTATAGATCGTTGCTTTTACTCAATTTACAATTGTTATATTTTAAAGTGTATCTATTGTATTTTGTATTTATTTTATTTTGTAAATAAAGAAATAAACCGCAACAACCGGTATAATAAAATTTTTTGTTCGGCCTGTTTGTTTTTACGACACTGGGTCACGCGGTTGCCTTAAGTATTAAAAAAATGCCAACCAGGTGGCGAATTAGCAGGACCGATACAGGGGCTTTTACTTACAAAACTGTCCTGGGTAAGCGATGGGTCCACCTTCATTCAATGTTTAATGTTTATTCAATGTTACAAATGTTTACAATTTTACAGTGTTTACAAAATTAAATTAAGCTTTTTTCAATGTTGCTGAGAGTCTTGGCAGCAAGTAAACACTAAATTGATTTGACGCCCTGCCTGCTACACTAGTAGTTTACTGTATTATAGCAGACAGTGCTCTTCCAGTAGTATAATGTTCAAGAATATTTAGTATTTATATTACATTTGTGAATCAATCTTATTGCATTCATTATGCAAAGATAATTTAGTAATTAATAAGTAAGTAAGTAATAATAACAAAATAAAAGTAAAAGTAATAATAATAAAGAAAGTAAGTAAATTAATAAAAGAAAAAAATTCATTATGCAAAGATAATGGAAATAACAATATGAGTGCGTATGAACATAGGATTAAATGCCAAAGAACTCCTGAATGACGCAATGCTCTAAAATACAGCCTGAAAACGGGAAGAGATGACCCTAACAGCCTACCTAGGCAATGAGTTGGGTCAGTGCCAGGAGAAGAAGAGAGGAACATAGGATTTAAGGCATGAAAATTGACTACAAAATGGCGTTAAATTAAAATTTGGAATGGATGGCATTCAAGATGGCCTTTATTGAGTGCCACATATTTCAACCAGAATCGCTTTCATTTTTAGTCGTTCACATAACAATAAGAATTTTAAACACAACTTATTACCAGGCTTATATTAGCTTCGCTTGTTTGTCTGGGCGGAAACTTATAATAGATATTCATCCGCTTCCCGATGTCCAATCGAGTTGAAATTTTGCACACGTGACAATGCATTATGATAATATGTGAATCAATTATCAGATTTACCAATTAATACACCGTAATTAATCAATCGAAGATTTACACGGGAAATTAGTTAAGCTCACCAAAAAAAGATTTTGTACGAAATTATATTTCACGAGCGTATTCAGAAAAAATGAGTTGGAAATTAGTTAATGAAATCACTCAGTATCAAAATCAAAAATTAGAAAATTATGCTACATGAAAAAAATACTTTTTTTTTTAAAACCACGCTTATATTTAAACGTACCTACTTAAAAGTAAAAAAATATTTTTCTCCAAATAAAAGCGTGGGCACTCTCCCTCCATCAACAGAATCAATCAATCAATATATATAAAAAAAGAAACCCGTGTTTCCCTATCCGCCAAGTTTTCTTCACAACCAGATACTACCACCCCCTGGTGGTTATGGTGGTGGAAAGCCCTTGGTGTACCATTGAAAATGTGCTAGTTTGGTGGGGGTGGCTGAGCGTAAGTGGGAGTGGGTGACGAAAATGTGCATTCTTGCACATTGTTTTGCTATGGAAAGGCCGCAAATACTTCAGATTGTTCCTGGGCCCTCCGATTGTATCGGTAAGTCTAAAAGGTTCCGGAAAAATCCGCTCTAGAAAGTTCTGGAACGAGAACGTTATAGAAAATTTCCAAAAGTTCTATAAGGTTCCAAACTAAGTGGCGAAGTGTGCCGGTGAGTCAAGAATGTTTCAGAATGTCCAGTAAAGCTCTAGAAAGTTCTGGAAGGAGAAGATTCTTGAAAATTCCTGAAAGTTCTATAAGATTCTAAACTGAGTGGCGGAATGTGTCGGTGTGTCTAGAAGGTTCCTGTACATACGATAAATTTCTTGAAAGTTCTGGAAGGAGGATGTTCTAGAAGGTTCGCGAAAGTTCTATGACGATCCAAACAGTATACTGAAAATCTATGCGGGCGAAGCCGTGCAGCACAGCTAGTATATATTAGGTCCTTACATATGAAATTCACGTTTTGCCGTACTGGCAAATTTGATCTCAAATATCTTCTCTTTGGTTAGGAATTCCAAATCCAAATTTATACAGCTATTTACTCATGTATTTGTGTTTTGAAAATTATAATTCATTTGTTTTTTCCTCAATTGTTTTTTTCTTTGCGTCACTCAGTTTACAAAATGAAAAACTTGAAATATCGCGTTATTTACGAGTACGAGTTCCACCGTGGCACCAGTGCTGCAGAAACGGCTCGAAGGATTAATGATGTGTATGGCGACGGTGCCGCAAAAGAAAACACAGTGCGTTTTTGGTTCCAACGTTTTCGTTCTAGAAATTTCGACCTGCAGAACAAGCCCCGTGGACGGCCGGAGACCAAAGTTGATAATGAAGAATTGAAGGCTATTGTGGAAGCGGATCCATCGCAAACCACATCCGAGTTAGCTGCAGGCTGCGGTGTTAGTGATAAAACTGTTTTAATCCACTTGAAGCAAATTGGTAAGGTGAAAAAGCTTGAAAGGTGGGTACCTCACGAATTGAGTGAAGCAAATCAACAAACGCGCGTTGACTGCTGCGTTGCATTACTCAACCGGCACAATAATGAAGGGATTTTAAATCGAATCATTACCTGTGATGAAAAGTGGATCCTGTACGATAATCGGAAGCGCTCATCGCAATGGCTGAACCCTGCCGAACCAGCCAAACCATGTCCCAAGCGAAAATTGACTCCAAAAAAGTTACTTGTGAGCGTTATGTGGACTATTGCTGGTGTCGTTCACTACAGCTTTCTTAAATCTGGCCAGACGATTACGGCAGATGTCTATTGTCAGCAACTGCAAACCATGATGGAAAAGCTAGCTGCTAAACAATCGAGGCTGGTTAATCGCTCTAGGCCACTGCTGCTTCATGATAACGCTAGACCACACACTGCACAACAGACGGCTACCAAATTAGAGGAGCTTCAGTTGGAATGTCTAAGACATCCACCGTACTCTCCGGACCTTGCCCCAATAGATTACAATTTTTTTCGAAATTTGGATAACTTCTTGCAAAGGAAAAAATTCAACTCCGATGGGGCAGTCCAAACCGCCTTCAAAGATTTTATCGATTCCCGTCCGAATGGTTTTTTAAGTAAAGGGATCGATGAACTACCTATGAGATGGCAAAAGTGCATAGATAGCAATGGTACATACTTTGATTAAATAAATATATTATAATAAAAAAAATCGGCTTTATGTTCCTCCCATACTAAACGTCAATTTCATATGTAAGGACCTAATATATATAAAAAGAAACCCGTGTTTCCCTACCCGCCAAGTTTTCTCCACAACCAGCCACAACCACCCACCGATGGTTATGGTGGTGGATAGCCCTCAGTGTCACATCGAAAATATAGCAGCACAGCTAGTATATATATATAAAAAGAAACCCGTGTTTCCCTACCCGCCAAGTTTTCTCCACAACCAGCCACAACCACCCACCGATGGTTATGGTGGTGAATAGCCCTCAGTGTCACATCGAAAATATAGCAGCACAGCTAGTATATATATATATATAAAAAGAAACCTGTGTTTCCCTACCCGCCAAGTTTTCTCCACAACCAGCCACAACCACCCACCGATGGTTATGGTGGTGAATAGCCCTCAGTGTCACATCGAAAATATAGCAGCACAGCTAGTATATATATATATATATATATATAAAGAAACCCGTGTTTCCCTACCCGCCAAGTTTTCTCCACAACCAGCCACAACCACCCACCGATGGTTATAGTGGTGGATAGCCCTCAGTGTCACATCGAAAATATAGCAGCACAGCCAGTATATATATATATATATATATAAAGAAACCCGTGTTTCCCTACCCGCCAAGTTTTCTCCACAACCAGCCACAACCACCCACCGATGGTTATGGTGGTGGATAGCCCTTAGTGTCACATCGAAAATATGCGAGTTTGGTGGGAGTGGCTGTGCGTGGGTGGGAGTGCGTGACGAAAATGTGCTTTCTAGCACATTGTTTTGTTATGGGAAGGCCGCAAATGCTTCAGATTGTTTCAAAATAGGCGCGTCGACTGTGTCGGTAAGTGGGACGCAAGGCCGGGCGGAGAGGACGCTTTAGCATAAAATAATGCCAACCAGGCGGCGAATGTGTTGGGCTGATATGGACGCTTCGGCGCATAAAACAGCCTAGGGTATGTGGTGGGTAACCTTCAATGTGTCGGTAAGTCTAAAAGGTTCCGGAAAACCTTCTTTAGAATATTCTGGAAGAAGAAGGTTCTAGAAAATTCCCGAAAGGTTCTAAACTGAGTGGCGGAATGTATCAGTGTGTCTAAAAGATTCCTGTACATTTGATAAATTTCTTGAAAGTTCCGGAAGGAGAATGTTCTAGAAGGTTCGCGAAAGTTCTATGACGATCCAAATAGTGTACTAAAAGTCTACGCGTGCGAAGCCGCGCGTGCACAGCTAGTTCTGTTAAATAATTTTTGTAGGTACAGAGCCTCCCGGCCAACACACATTTTAAGGGGCTTGATTTTGACTGCTCGTGTTGGTGATGAACAAGACGAAGAAAATATCCTTAAATGGTTCTTTTCCACTATTTTTTACACGACGGTACCTACTTGTAATATATATTTAAATCAGATTATTATATTCCTCGCTATTTTCCCCCCCCTTAACCACCCACCTTACTCGCCCAGTAGACACCCCCCCTACAAGGTGCAGTGAAGAATGTGCGGACGAAATGAAATAATGGAAACGGAGCAGGAACGAGCGAAAGGCCCAAGGTTACACGTGCGTGAGAGTGTATGTTAAAAATCTCGTCACTTAATCTCGCGCGATCGTTTTCTGCTGTGCGGATTCCCAGTGACATTGACACACGTTTAAGGTTAAATGATTGCTTTTGTTATGCGAAAAAATGATACATAGGTACCTACGTAGAATGTAACACAATACGCCGGCTAAAATGTTTACAAAGAGAACACATCTTATTACGATAATGGCTTTGCTTTGGCAAATATATTATGTCCGGCTACACGTTTTGCAATATCATATGAGAGCGTTTGAATATTTTATTCGTTCTCATTCTTTTATTTTTCGAAATGACTAAACATAAAGAGTACTAGTCTTCATTGTTAATATTATTTATACGTAAGTAGTAGCAAAAACTTAGGGGAGTCTTCTTCATTCAATTTTGAATAGAAAATATTCTTTACACTTTGGGTGAAACGTTGACAGTTACAGGGATAAGTGATATCAATGTTTGCATTTTTTTTCAATATTTCTGACTTATTTTCTGTAAAATGTTGGACTATCACTACAAACAGTAACTTATATGGAATATTAAAAAATCATTCGCTTTTATACAAGAAGTTAAATGAATAAAACGAGGAAAGAGAGAAAAAAAGAAAGGAAAAAGACGGCACTAAAAATGAATTAGTGATAAATCAAATAGACGACTTGGGTAATTACTAAAAAGATGAAATAAGCCTTCAAATAGCGCACCATATACAGAACGCAAATTAATAAGAATAGACCCAATTGATTCTTCATCGATCGTAGACCTTAAAACCAATCAATGTGCTTTACACAAAGTTTTGAGAGAAAAAAATTATATCCAATTCTACATTGGATACCTACTACCATATCACTTAAAACTAATAATACTTATAAGAAAATTTTCATTGTAAAAAAAATTCAACTAAGAATTCTGTATCCATTAAAACTTTCAAAATAATCTTGTACCGAGACAGATTAAACTAAAAGGAATTCCGAAAGGATAAATAAAAATATAAACTTAAGAAATGGAAAAGGGACGTAGAAGCATTAGGGATTTATAAAAAATGTGTAATGGATCACGACACCATTTTATTTTACTGTCAATTATTTTTATTACGGTAATACAAAAGTCAAATAAAAATTGAAGATAATCTACAAAAATAGTTTATTTTGTCGGGACAAGAAAATACCGCAATGTCGAAGAAGAAGCAATGTGTGTTATAAGCCATGTATTCACTAGGGAACAAATTGTCCCTCAACAGCACGCGCGGCATAGAGTCTACGTGACTTTGCAACGTCGTGCACTGTTCCGCGACGTCGCGCACAACAAGCGCGGCATTTCTACGTGCCGTGGCAACGTTGCCATGCGCACGGTACCCGAGCGAGTTCACTGTGACATTAGGCAGAGCGTTAGTACCACGTGATATGTTTACAAATGAATACGCATACGCTGTATCTGTCAAGATGACAATGTGGGGAAACGAAATTGTTCTTGAACTCATCGAGCTGTATCGATAGAAGATCGCATAGAATATCCGTCCTTCTTTCTCTTTGCAGTAAATAATTTCGCATGCACCACATTTTTCTCCTCTTACGTTTCGATAAACTCGTTAACATAAATATTATAGATACGCAGCTGTCATCGTAACCTCATAGGGCGACATTTCCGCGACGTGTGGAAAACAATAATTATTTGCAAAAAGGACCTTGTTTTTAATAATATTCAATTTACTACAGTAAAACCTCGTTTATTTGAAATTGCGACCCAAAAAAACATTTCGAATTGCGCGGAACCCCGTTTTCGCTAAATGACGAAGTGTAAATAGATACCGCAGCTGTCATCATAACCTCATCGGGTGACATTTCCGCAACAAGATATGTGAGTCCCGGTGTGTACACGTCAAATGACCGCGTCATTGTCCCCGAAACATGAACGTAGATGTTCATGCGACATGCCGCGCGGAATGCTGCGCTATTTGTCCCCTAGTGAATACATGGCTTTATATTGACAATTTTCTTTAAATTACTCAAAAATGGCTGAAAACTTTGCCTCAAATTTTCTGATTTAATTAACAGAGCAGGGCTAAGTTCGAAATAACTCATAAAAATAACGAACCCCGATAATATTCCTGAGACAGTTTAAATATCTAAACGAGGTTCGTAGCCGATTCGATTCTCGTATGAAGAAAGCTTTTAAGTCTCGAGAAATTGAATTGACGTCGACTTGACTTTGTCAGATTATCGATACTATCGCACTATCTATCTACACTACACTGTCTATGGTAAACGGGTTCAGCCCTTCGCCGCTCTACGCGAAGCGGCGCTTATCAGACGCACTTTGCATAATGGAGCGTTGCGTCGGTATTCCAGGAAACTTCTCGATTTAAACTTAAAGATTCGACACTTTTTAGAAGATGGATCAAATATACATGTCAGATGAGACGCCATCTTTTACAAAAAGCGTAATTTAGACCGTTGAATGCTTTTGTGTTTCCAAAGCGATTTAAAGGTTAAATGCATAAATAAAGGTTTTGGGATAGGATGTATCTACATTTGTATTAGGGTAGGTAATTTACAGTAGAGTACATCGGGTGGGAATTACTCTAGGGAAATTTATCATTTTTCATAAATTATAACGTGGAGATGATTAAGTACCTTCTGTTATGTTTTCGCATTTTTAAAATCGCTTCTGTGCGGAAATCGCGCGAAAGAGGAGCACGCGGCTGACAGCTTGCAGAATTTTGGTCCTTGGAAATTTAGTCGCAATGGATCACTTTACGAGAGAACTAACAGTTTTGCAAAAACAAACGTCTTACTTTTTTATTACTTATTTAATTTATTAACATTTTATATTTATTGCTACTGGACCGTGCTACGTTGGTATGTATGGACTACCACAGTACTGTATAATAAGCTTTATAACATCTGGCATCAAAACCAGCCCGTCACACAGTAAGTAACAAAAATTACTGAACGCAGCTGGCGTTCCGATCCATGGATCGTGTGCTCAACGCCCAGTACCTACTCCATGGTCTCTCCTTGGACTTGATACCATCTTTACACCCCGATCTCTGCATTAGCATTCTACCGCCTGAATTCTACACCGCATAATTATTAATCATTATAAAACGTATTTCCGTACTGTTTTAAGTATCTACTGATTGTTTCAAATCATCCGTCGTTGTTCGAACTCTCTTTTTTCTTCTTAATTGATTAATCAAGGTGAACGAAATATACTAACCTGAATGGGTGCGAATTATTCACTAGGATTCTTGCGATTCATTCTTCTTATATGAGGAAAAGATGGAAGGAGAACAAGAAATGAGAATAACGAATATCGTAGGTAGGTACTTCATACATATATTCTTAAAACGTGAAAAAATCATCAAAATATCTCTACAAATGAAAAAGTTACGGGACTTTAAAGTTGCGTTGCAGTAATAATTTCCTTTCATGCGTTGTACCAGCGTGTGACGTCACTTGACCTAGACGATGCGGCTCGTATTCGCTTGTGGTGCGACGATCCCGACTAGGTCAAATGACGTCACAGGTGGCATAAGACACAGTGGTCCTGCGCTAAAATACGTAAACTTAAGTAATCTATTTCTCAGTTAAGTTTTGATCAATATTTTAATTCTACTAAGTATATACAGGGTTATTTGGAAAATTCGCAGTTAATTAATAATTTATTAATTTATTATTAAACTCGCAGGATTTTATATTCCTGCTTTAATTATGAGTCGAAAATGTTCAAGCATCCATGACATAATATCAATACTTATGGAGATATGCGACATCTAAGTTTGCATTTTTAAAAAATATTTCTGATTTATTTTTTGTTAAACGTTGGACTGCAATTAAAGTTACTTATATCGAATATGAAAAATTCATTCCCTTTAATACAAGTCAAATAAAATAATAAAAACCTTCCAATTCCGACTGGAAAACATTCCAATTGGAATTTCTGCAGGGTTTTTATCATTTTATTTAACATGTATGAAGTTAATGAATTTTTCGTAATCGATATGAGTTACTGCAATGATGGTTCAACGTTTTGTAAAAAATAAGGCAGAAATATTGAAAAAAAATACATACATTGATATTGCATAACTCCCCAATACTCGACGACAGGTACTTATTGGGATTTACTATACTATACAGAGTGTCTCATATCTAGTAGCAAAAACTTCACGAGTGGATTCCTGCCTTGATAATGAGTCGAAAGTGTTCAATCAATCATGACCTAATATTAATATTAATCAATATCATGACCTAATATTAATGGTTATTAGGTCATGGCTGCTTGAACATTTTCGACTCATAATCAAGGCAGGAATATAGTCCTGTGAGGTTATTAATGTTTTACAAATAACCCTGTATATACTTAGTGGAATTAAAATACAGATCAAAACTTATAAACCAGTGAAAAAAAATTGAAATCCGTCAATAAATGACTGAGAAATAGATTATTTAAGTTTACGTATTTTAGCGCGGAATGACTGTGGCCTATGCCGCTTTCGACTCATAATCAAGGCAGGTATGTAGTCTTGTGACGTTATTAAAGTTTTCCAAATAATCCTGTATAGTAAATGTAATAGATCTGACGAACGTATGTCGCGAGCCAGAAAGAGACTGCATGACAGAGAGAGAGAATGTATAAAAAGGCGCGTGAATGTCGAGTCGAGTCTCTTTTTACTACCATTGTTATCGAGACCGTATCTTACTGTATAAACGATTGTCTAACCCAGTATTATTACCGAATAAATACTTACGAGAACGAAGTCTTTACTTGGAGCAACCTCATCCCGAAAAAGAGTATTACAGTAAATTTAGTACTATTAACATCACGAAACTTCTCCATAGTTGGGCAATTTCAATACGAACATTAAGACCCGAAATTTAGAATTGTGTACCTAATAAAATGTTGTCCCGGACGCCGATCCGCCCCTGATCACAGCCGGCCCAGGATTCCATTAAGTGTATCTCTTTGAAAAACGCGGTTCGAGCTGCGATATTTCCAGCATGTTTGCTTTACAAAATAATGGACTTTCCAATATCCTCCTATGCAGGGGTTCTCAACACCATTCTGAAGTGCGCCCCTCATGTTCTGTACAAAATATTGATGGGTGACATGAAAATGGCGGACGGCCGTAAACTTGGGTCCCGCCATTAAGTTTCTGTTTGGTGGATTTTATATCAGAAAAAATTCTACATTGCAGTTGCTGAAAAAGTTATCTAGCTATTTAATTATTTTATTTCATTTTTCGTTTACAGTTTTACATACAGATATTGATAATTGTATGTACCAGTGATATAATGAGACAGTCTCAAGAAACCCTAACTTTACACGGAAGAAATACAAGAAGTGTATGGTTTTTGTTCAACCTAATTAACTTTGAATGAGAACATTTGAATATGTTGTACCCAATATGAAAAATAATTTACCTGGCTCCGTACAAAATAGTACGCTCATTTCCAATTTGGAGGAGGAAATAAAGAAGTGGATTGAGTATTATTGATATTTATAATATTTAATACATTAAATTTATGGTCAGACCTTTAACAAAATGTTATTTATGTGAGTATATAACCACTTTACAGTGGTTACATACTAACATAAATAACGTTTTGTTAAGTGGATTAAGTTAAGCTTAAGATTAAGTTAAGCTTCAGGCGATCGTTTGACAATGCGAGCGAAATTCACCACTTTTTCTTATAGCTTTTCCTGTTTATGTATCGTAATTTTTTAATAAAAGATATCAAATTAAAATTTATTCATCAGGTTCAATAAACTTTCAATAGGGGTATATTCCTAAAATAACATAAAATTAATTGTTTAATCAATATCAAATCAAACCAACTTTACCTTAGAAATGCAGAAAATTGGGTCTCTTTGTGGGTAAGTATTTAAATGTATGGAATGGTGAGATGCCTTTTTTTAAAAAAAATTTATAAAATATATCAAAATCTATTAGTTTTCTTATAATTTATGTTTTAAAAATACTATTTTTACATTTATTTTTTTGTGTTTCTTTTTTCAACCCTTATAATACGGTGGTCAAGTTTTTAACTTCAATAAATTAAAGGAATAGATATTTCTATTTAAAATAAAAACAAAAAATATTCAAACTAGTTAATTTTGTTTACACCACTAAAATTTATTTGGTAAAACCAACCGGTTTCGGAAACGACGTTCCTTCATCAGGGTATACTCAATACTAATTGAACTTTACAAAAATCATAAACAATCATACCTCAGTGTTAAGTGTCCAAATGGGGGTAAATAGTGGGGGGTGCGAAAGAAACAGGTGATAGGGTGAAAGGGAACATATTCAAAATAGGACTGTAAGTTAAATTTTTTTGGTTAATAATAGATTCACCATTATTTATAGCTTTCTTAATCTCTAGGGCCTCTAAATTATTAAGGCGTCTACTTTTACTATTAATGTGAAGAATGTTGACTCCTGTATTTTTATTAAAACTATGGTTACTCTCAATAATATGATTGGCAAATTCGGAAAAATTTGAATTATTTAAGCATCTAATATGTTCTTTAATCCTAATATCAAAATTACGACTCCAATATAAAAAGTTTTTCCAATATAAAAAGAGGGACAGTCATTACATTTTAGTTTATAAACACCCGAGTGAGTCAATTCGTGATCTTTATCTTTAACATTTCTCAAAAAGTTACCAATATTATTTGTTGTATAGAAAGTTGGTTTTATAGAGGGAAGGAGATTTTTCGAGCATTCAATAGAAAAATTGTCAATATATAAAATTCTACGCCATTGTTTAATATCACCGTTATTTTTGTAATTATTGAATAAAAATTTATTTGTGGCTATTTTATTAAGTTTTTTGTTTAGAATTTTATCAATCAAATTGGGAGAGTAACCATTGTTTGTGGCAATTTGTTTGCCACAAACATCTCGCAAGATGTTTTATTTGTGGATGTTTATTTCTCACCGGAGACAGGCTCCGGGAGCAAGTGAAAGTATACAAATAAAAATAACAAAGAAAGTCTGTGGGTGGGTAGCGGAGATCCACCCAATCCGATGGCGAAGACTCGACTGGTTGGCACTAATAAACTTTTCGAACGATTCTCACGATCCCGGCTAATCAGAACACCCTTTGTTGTCTGATTTGACTGGTGGACCCCGCATCTGTACGTCTTACTTACCCGTGGGTGTAAGTCACCCGCAATTGGATGTCAAGATATATGAGATCTGAGAAGATAAGCCGAGATCAGACCTGCTGCGTAGCCGCGAACCGTGTCGCTATACGTACATAATCTAAATAAATTGAATACGGTTCTAATAAATATTATCTTAAGAATGGGTTGGCCCAGGTTGACGGTCCCTGGCCTTATCTGTCAAAAGTGCAGCGGCGAATGGATACAACCTGTCTCCAGAGCGCTCATCGCTCACAATGGGGGGTCTCACATAATAGTTTCCGCACAGAAAGATGAAAATTTATGGAAGTCGTATCAGAATAATGCAGTCTTATCGGAAAGCAGATTGCTGGAATTGCCCGGATTCAAAATAATCCATCGCATTTTGTGAACACAATCGCTTTATGCAACACTTCCTTTAAAGAATCCGGATCTGGACAGTTCAATCTGTTAAAGTAGAATTGAATTGAAAGAAAAAAAGAAAAAAATAGAAAAGAAAAAAAAAAAAAAAATTGAGGAAGAAAATACGGTTATATTTACCATGAAAATACATGAAGACGTCTCATACCCCGGGTGCAAGAATATGCAAAATATGCATTCTGAGATAATGCTGTTTAAAGTTTTTTATTCCCGCAATTCAAATAATACTATAAGCATTAAATGTTAAACTTTTGCGTATCAGCATGACAAAATAGCTCTATTGTTTTCATATTTCTAAAATTGTTGTTGCGATATATTTATTTATATACAATATATTCTTTTATACAACGATACACCTACTCTTGCCCCTAATTTAAAGAAAATTGACAACCATATACCTACTCTTGCCCTTAATTTAAGAAAATTGATTCAAATGTAAATGTGTCAAATGATCGTATGGTAGACCTCTTTCCATTTAAGAAAGACAATCGAATTGGTATGTGTAAGCCGTGTGTACGACGCACATTGTTTCGTTGTGTAGGTATCAACATCAACATAACGAAACGATGTGCCACATGTAACACATACTAATTCGGTTTTTTTTCTTAAATTGAAAGAGGTCTACAATCTATCTACAAAATATGCATTTTTTACTCAAAAATGTTAGCGATATATAATTAATGGGAAAACATCTTACTCAGAAATAAGTTATTTATTTATTTGAGGGAAAATTAACAGCAGATCTATATTTTAATAAATATAAAATAATGGATATTTAATTATGCCAATTTTTCCAAATTTTCCACTGAATATAGTAAATTAAGTTAAAGTCGTATACGAAAAATATATCTATAACGAAAAATTAACCCACCTTCACGCCGATTCTCCACGGGGGTAGGCAGACAGAATAGAGCACCACACTATTATGTTCTGTCACATAACTCATCCACATTCATACCTCTCTCATGGAAAACTTCTAACAGAATCATTTTCCAGTGTTTCTTGGTTATTCTAAAGTTTCTCGCAGCCATCCTCTATTGTTCACGTCATCAAAACCTATATTTCTTATAGAAATTTTATGCCTGCATTTATAAGTAGATAGTCCCGTTTATTTTGCCTTAGGATATCATAAACGTATCACGATTTTATTATCTTGAAATTTCACAAAAAATGTCAAAATAAAAGTTTATGAGTAAAAAAATTAAAATAACTAAATTCTAAATGAAATAATGTCTTGTAACGAGATAATTGCGCACTGTCAAAACCATTCTAGGGCATCAAGATTTCTCTCAAACTTTCCATAACATTCTGGGACACTCTACAACATTCGGGCAACAATCCGGTAGCGACGGTGACATTCTCGCAAACTCTAGAAATGTATAGAATAGTCTCGAGGGTTCGAAAAACCAACGTGTTCGTATAAAAGGCGAAGCCAGTGCCACGTAGAGTTAATGGTTATTTTGACGTGACCGACGTGGCATAAACGCGATAAAACCGACCGCAGTGTAACCAACGCGCAGATTAATCAAGGCGACAGATAACGGGCGAAGTATTTACGCGCGAGAATTAAACACAGTATTCTAGCAAGCGATAACAAAGAGTTTTACAGACCAGTGATTAATTGCGAAATTTCAACATTTAATTTGTGTACAATGATTTTATTTAAATAATTAATAAATCGATAATTAATTTCCAGTTTTTTATTTATTTGACCCTGACCGCCTCGATCCGAGATAATATTTAATGAATACAATAAATTAAAGAGTTAAGGTTGTTATTACGGTCGTTAGACATATTTAACTTTAATTTCGGATATTTTATACGCACCGTATGTTTTACCGAGAAGCGAATCTCGACATTTCGTCATGTCGTCACCTTATCCAACGTCATCAGGAGAACGACCTTTACCCTCGGAGGTGGAGGTCGGACTGATTAAAGGTGCTGCTTTCTAGGGCGTAAATTGTATGCACTTTGTTGTGGAGTGTTCTCTTCTTCTACAATAGAGGTCGCCAGTGTGCAATATGTACTAGTTACGTCGGTGGATTTTACTGCGACTTCTTTCAAGGGTTGAATCAGTGTCGTTAGAACAGGGCGGCAAATACTTGATAGTTTGTAACTGTCATCTCTATTGAAATTGGGATGTTTGTATATTTCAATGGACTCCCTCACTAATCTGGGTATAAGGTACGGTTCTCTTGATAAGATTTTTGCCTTGTCAAATCTGATGAAGTGACAGAGATTCCCTTTGGATGCATGTTCGCAGATTGCCGATGTATTGGAGTTGTTGTTTTTAATTGTTCCAATGTGTTCCTTTAATCTTATAGCGATACGGTACGTATAAAATATCCGAAATTACAGTTAAAGAATACAATCAAATTTACAAATCTCCATTTTCCCTAATTTTAATGAATCTCGCCTTACGAGCGGGGCTGAAATATGAAAAATCATTTCAGAAGGTTATTCAAATTAACCTTTCTGCGGCCCCCTATGGATGAAATATATTTTGATATCGATCCACACGTATTCGGGTGTTATATAAGATGAGAGAAGCGCCGAGTCCTTGAATTGAAAATAAATGAATTGTAAAAAGCTAACACAAAAGTTGACAAATCGATTTACATCCAAGCGGGTGGTGTGGCGCGTATATGATTCATAGAAACGATTTATTTTAACGAGACTGATGCCGGCTGTTTGCGGAAGCTAAGTAGGTTAGCCAGCCTGTCTATATGTGATAACATATAAAAATAATTATGCGAATTCTTTTCTTTTTAGGAGTTTATTTATCATTTTCCCAACAAGAGAACTTTTCAACATTTTTAATGTCCTGAATATTAACCAAATTTATCAAAAAATTGCTATACTCCAAATTCTAGTAATAGGCCTAGATCAGCTGGAAATATATTGATACCTAAATGTGATACAAGCGCAGCGAAATAAATGATATCTAACTTTTTGTACAATGTAATTTAAATTTTTTTTAAAAATGGTATTGTGCCCTATCGACCTAAACATAGTCAAATTTTGATATAATAATTTTTGTGATGTCGGTAGGTATGTGTATAAGATCGCGGGATTTCGCGTGAGTTCATTTTTCTGTCATTTAATTGGTGGTTACAAAAGATCCTCAATCAGTCGGTAACTGACTGACTGTAATTCGTCGACATCAGTTGGCCATTGATGTCGACGAATCTAGAAATGTAGAAAGTACTGAAATACCAGCATTCGGGTATAAATACGGAACTGCGCCGCGGCGCAATTGTTGTCGTGCTAGACAGTTCTTTAATGTGAAGTCGGCCGCGAGGCGACGGCCAGTGTGGCCAGTCGTGAGGTAATCGAATCGCTAAATAAAGTGAATAATCGAGCGAAGTACCTAAGTGGCGAAATAAACCAGAGCGATTAATATGTGCGAGATTTGGATGGAATGTTCTAGTGAATGTTAAATACGGTCAACCAGAGATATTAAAGTGTTCATAAACGAGTGATATAGGTATCACTCGTTTATTTAATTGTAACGCTATTCTTTAATCTATACGAAAGTATAGCGAATACTATAGTATAGATTAAAGAATTGCGTAAAATTTAATTCACGTTAAGTGATTTTGTACATTGAATAGTAAATGAATAATTAATTAATAAATCTGTAATTAATTTCCAGTGTTTTCATTCATTCCTCCCGCAGCCACAGCACGTAACAATATTATGCTCTTAAAGGCAACGTCAGCAATTTATAATATTTTTAATTCATTTTATAATTCAATTTATAATTCATCATTTTACAACCTCTGACTTGCACACGCATATTTTATTCATTAAAATTTTTATGATTGTCCTTATAATAGTCCAAGAATTTATAATAATTCATCATTTTACAACATCTAACTTGAACACGCATATTTTATTCATTAAAAATTTTATGATTGTCCTTATAATAGTCCAAGAATTTATAATAATTTTACAACCTCTAACTTGCACATGCATATTTTATTCATTAAAATTTTTCATGATTGTCCTTATAATAGTCCAAGAATTTATGATAATTCATCATTTTACAAACTCTAACTTGCACACGCATATTTTATTCATTAAAAATTTTATGATTGTCCTTATAATAGTCCAAGAATTTACCTTATATGAAAATTTTTAATATTAGATAGTCTAAAAAAGGGTAACTACGCATTTATCGAACTGTCTCGAACAGTCCACATTAATCAAGAATCAACTAAATTATTTTCGAAGAAACTATAAAATTCTAGGAATGTGGAGAAACTAGTCGAGCAGTCTCGAACATTCGACAAACCGACATCTTTTGTATTAAGGCGACGTCGGGAGAGCGCGAGACCAGAGAGTTGTTGTTTGACAGCACGAAATGAAGACCACAGAAAAGTGAACGTGCGAGCGTTGGAGGCAGTATGAACAAGCGACAGACATCTGGCGCGAGCGAGTACTTACTCGCGAAATTGAGCGGAATATTCTGGATAGTGATCGATGCGATAGCGTAATAAAATGTGTTCCATACATGAGTGACTTGCGATAATTAGTGCGAATTACGGAACAATTAGTGTCAATTTAAGAATGGTGCTCCCATAAAACAAGTATTGTATATATATTGTGACAATATTGAAGACTATCTCGGTTACACCCTGTATATATTGATTGTAGGATCTTAAATAACACGATTGATTGCCCTCAGACTGCCAGTCTGATCGACTTATATGCACCATCGAGGTCATCAAGACACAGTTCATTATTTTAGAGGAAATGTCAGAACTAATGCATTAGCAAACTCTGTAATACCCAGACTACACTCATTAGGGAATGTACATGCGGAGGTTGTCGACATTTTTGCTGATAGTATAACTGTGTATAGGACTAAATTGAAACAATTCTTTACGTCTCAACTAAATGGTAATGGATAAATAAATTTTTCTTTTCCTTCTTCCTGTTAAAACTTCTCTTTTTCACTTGTTTTTAATTTCTA
>JADDOH010009541.1:0-95916 GCA_016648135.1 Agrypnia vestita | reverse complement strand
ATCCTTTATATAATACTGAGAATTCTTAATTTATTGCTATCAAAAAAAATTCCACTTATATGATTAGAAAATTCCAAGAAGTATTTATTTTTAGCCAATAGCGATTTCTTTGAATAAATATTATCACGAAATCGCAATTTAACTTTTATTTCTTACTTAGTCACTGGACACAAACTTAACTGGAGCGCTGTTCTTTAATTCTAGAATATTCGCTTGTCTGTTGAACATTTTCGTGCTATCTATCACAAAACCCGCAGGTTTTTTTTGTGTGGTTCCGCCCGAGCGTCAAAATAAGATATTACATTGCTTATTTACATATGTAGAAAATGTTATTTGGCGAATGTTCTGGAATAATCCAGTTTTTAACAAACTCTAAGCGTACAGACTGATTCGGAAATCCTCTATTATGTACAGTTTTTTATTATTTTAGAATCTCGTGACAATATTAAAAAAAAAACAAAAACACATAATTAAAATACGTTTACTATTAAAGCGTCATCCTTACTGTTTATATTCTGAGAGAGACTGCTCTTCTAGAAACGACAGTATTGACGAAATAACTCGTCGTGTGTGTAGTTAGTTAGTTTGTTCGAAAACAATATAATCTTGTTGCATCATAATGTAACTTCCGTATCAATTAATACAAGGAGAAAAATGCTGTAATGCAATTTTCATTTCTACCGAAGCACTAAAGTTGAACGTAAAGAACCATTTACATAGAAAACGTTGTATTATTGTCACACGAGAATCAACCCGTATACTTATTATTTTGCATACTCATAACATTGTATCTCCCCACACAATGCATTTGGAATTTGCATATAAATTCCATTCATTAGATTTATTTGCTATATATATCAGAAATTTTCGTAATCATGCCCAATCATGTGGGAGCACATGTAACCATTCTTATGTCATTCCTTTGGTTGTATTTGCTTTTGTTGATTTAGTCTTCAGTACGCATCGTGGTTTTGGACGTTAAATAGCGATTTTTAGTAATAAAAATTATAGAAATAGCGGATGGTAAAATTAAACATAAAATTAACGTTACTCATAAATGAGTTCAAAAAAGGCACTGAAAGGATGCCAAAATAATTTCGATAATGACGTGCTAAGAAAAATGGTAGAAGCTTATTCTGCTTTCAATTAAGAATTTTTTTAATGAAATAGGTGCATCATGGTTCAACGTTTAGAGGTACCTTAAATACTTTGGGAATGTCTCTAAGCTAGGTAAATCATAAAAAAATATTATTTACAAAAGTATAAAAAACATTATCTTAGGGTATCCTTATGTAATACAGGGTATTTCGTAACTGAAAATAAAAACTTTAGGAGAGTCTTCTATACTCAATTTTGAAGGTAAAATATTCTTTCAACTTCGGCAATTATTATTTTATACTTGCCGTAACCCGTTAAAAATGATGGAACATCGGTTCGCATCTTTGCTAAGCCCTAGTATATATGTATTTTTTTTATTTATTAAATTTAATGGCTTGTCACCCAGTGAAAGGATGTTATTGCCAAAAACTAGTCAATAGGTCATCGACATAAACATTACAGCTCAATGCAATTACTCTCTAAAAATCGTAGTAACACTTTCAATACTTCCCGTCGGCAGTCTGTAAGCAAGAGCTGGATATTTGTAGGGAAAGGGACATTAAGATCTGCAAGATCCTGGAGTAGGGACTGAGTACCGACATTTAAAATGCAATTGAAAAACAAGTGGTTTAAATCCTCCTCCTCTTGTCCACACTCACAGATTGAGGAGTTAAGAACATGAATTTTTGCAAGGTGTAAGCGGATAGAGCAATGACCCAGACGCATTCGGCAAACCATTGAGGTCTCCCTCTTGCTCAATCTGATCCTGTGAAACCAGGTTCGAGAGGGGATAAGTGGCTGAATAGCGGCGTAGTGTCGACCTTTTGACATTTTAGTGAGGTCCCAATGAGACTGCCACTGAAGTGCGGCATCGTTTCTTGTAATATTGAAAAGATCGCTCACTGGAATAGTGGAAAATGTGGCATCCCCTTGTGAGATTGCATTTTTAGCCAGCGAGTCTACCATTTCATTACCAGGGATGCCTACATGACTCGGAATCCAAGCCAAAACAATTTCAAATTTATCCAAGGAAAGGTCGTGAATTATACTCCGAATTTCCATGCAGATCTGATCATCAGGGTGCCGAAAGGGGCTGGATTTAATTTTGAGCAGAGAACTTAAGGACTCTGAAAGAATAAGGCACTTCTTTGATTGTTTTGGTTTACATGATTTTAGCGCTTCTCGGATTGCCAAGCACTCAGCAGTAAAAATGGATGTCTCTTTAGGGAGTTGAAATATACCTTGGATACCATCATTTGGACAATAAAACGCAGCACCCGTACAGCCGGTTGCCTGGAGTTTGGATCCGTCAGTGAAAATTTGAGTCCAGCCATACCATTCTTTATTTATTATTTCAGAAAATATTCTCTTAGGGTTAGGAGTGAATTTGTCAATTCCCAAGGAAATGACTTTAGGGGAAAAATGTGATTAGAAAAAGGAAATTTGTAGATAGGGAGAACAGGGTTTGATTGAACTCGAGGGATGAAACTCCCCAATCTGGAGAAGCTCCGAGTCAAAAGAGGAGGAGATTTGCCTTTCCAATATGCACTTGACTTTGTGAGATCAAGGAGGGATTGAGAAATAGCAAGAATAGGGTGGTTGGGGACCCTGAAACACTTTATAGTAAAAGTGTCAGCTAAATATTGCCTTCTGATTGCGAGAGGGGGCTCCAATGTTTCCACCTGCAATGCATTAATCGGAGATGATCTCATGGCTCCAATAATCAACCTCAAGCATTTTGACTGAATTTTGTCTAGTTTTATTCCTAAATATTTCGGAAGAGGATCAAGCAAAAACTAGCATAATCTATATGGTTCCGGATAAAGGCATTATACATGAGTTTCAGAGTTAAAGGATGAGATCCCCACCATACACCTGATGTCGCACGGAGGAGGTTCAATTTCGTTTCGCTCTTAGAGACCATGGAGTTTACTTGGGAGGCCCAATTTAATTTTCTATTGAAGATAATGCCTAAAAATTTTATTTCATTGGCGAGTGGGATACTGAAGCCATCAAATGTGACACACGTCTGGGAAATACGTTGTTTTCTTGAGAAAACTATGGCCTGACTTTTTGAGGGGGCCATTTCGAGTCCATTGGAGATAAGCCAGGAGTTGAGCCCCGAGAGAGCTCTAGCAAGCTTCTTTAAAGCAACATGTATATCCTTATCAGAGCAGTAAATTGCTATGTCATCCGCGTATTGGAGTATGGAGCATATCTCTCGAATGGACTCTTCAAGGTCAGCAGTAAATAAACTATACAGAAGGGGGCTGAGGACCGAACCTTGCGGGAGTCCCTTCCAAAGATTTCTGATTAATTTATGAGACGGACCATCTATTAAGATCGTCCTTTCACATAAAATATTAAAGACTAGTTGTACTAATTTTAATGGAAGACCCAGTTTTATAAGCTTATATTTTAATAAGATAGGGCTCACATTGTCATACGCACCACGAATGTCAATAAAGGCTGCTGCAGTACACTTACCGAGAGAAAGAGATATTCTAATATCTGAGGTAAGAATACTCAGGTTGTCAAAAACAGATTTCTTTTTGCGAAAACCAAATTGAGAGGACGAAAGGAGTTCATTATGTTCTGCATACCAATCAATACGGTTTTTAATCATATGTTCAACCACCTTCAGCATGCAAGAAGATTTGGGCGGTAAGAGCATCCAAAATCTGGGTCTTTATTTGGTTTTAGGATTGGGAGAACCAATTGGACTTTCCATTCCTCAGGAATATGTCCAGTTTCAAATATTTTATTAATGACAAATAAGTAATAATTTAAAGTGGAGGAAGGAAAATGTTGAATCATGATATAGGATATTTTATCCAGCCCGGGCGAGGAATTTTTAAGGTTTTGAAGAGGATAGGTTAATTCTTGAATAGCAAAAGGAGCATCCAACCAAGACGTGGGACTTGAAAAATGAGTTAAAGATGGAGATTCACTGATATGAGGCACATGTGGAGGTGCCAGATTGTCAGCAAACACTCCTAGCCATAGATTGTTGGAAGACCGTTTAACGGAAGGAATAAAAGATGAGCGATACTTACGGATCATTGTCCATACAGTAGAAATAGGAGTAGTGGGGGATATAGAAGTACAAAACTGTTGCCAACCCTTTCTTTTTTTCTTCCTTAAAAATTTTTTGGTTTGAGCCTGAGTTTTTTTGACAACTAAGTAATTAGCCATACTCATATCTTTTTTGTAGGTAGACATAGCAGTTTTACGCCTTCTTACGGCCTGGGTACATTCTTCATCCCACCAGGGGGGAGAGGCGGGGAATTTTGGGTTAGGGTTTGATTTTGGGATGCTTTTGTCTGCTGCATGTTGGATAATTGAAATTAATTGAGAAAATGTTGATTGAATTTCCTCAGAGGTAATATGCAAAGGGAGGGGAGCGGTAGAGGATTCAAGGAGTTCGCGGAAGTGGTTCCAATTTGCTTTTTTAAAATTAAATTTAGGAACTCTTTTTACAGGAGATTTGGGTGATTTTGAGACAAATGAGAGGATTATAGGGAAATGGTCACTAGAGTGTGGATCTCCTAGTATTGACCAACTGGTTGACGCTGCTAAGGAATTGGAACAGATAGACAGATCCACCGCACTGGCTCGTTGAGACGGGGGACTGAACCTAGTGGGAGAGCCATCATTGAGGATAATTAGGTTATTATCGTCAATGAATGAAATAATATTAGTTCCAGATCGATCACAAAACGCACTGCCCCATGACTGAGAGTGAGCATTGAGATCTCCAAGAATAAAAAAAGAAGAAGAGAGATAACTGAGTTCCAAGCATCAATGTCGAATGTGCCATTGGGGGGGCAGTATACTGAAACATATCCCACATCATTGACTTTAGCACCTACTATTTGGAATGAGGGAAAGGACGGAAGAGGGATTTGAGAAAAGGAAAAGGAATTTTTTATAAGTAGGGCTACTCCGCCCTTGCCATCTGGACGGTCATCCCTGAGACAGGAGAATCCTGGGATCTTAAACAGATAGTTCTGCTTAAACCAGGTCTCTGATATTGCTGCTATATCTATATTGTAAGTTTTTAGTAGAGAAACTATTTCATGTTTATTACAAACAGCACTACGGCTGTTCCACTGAAGGATTTGAACATCGGAGGCCATTATGAAGGGAGTTAAGAGATGAAATTATAGAAGCAGCGTTGGACGGTAAAGAATTGCTATTAGAAATTAAATTAATGAGTATCATAAGTAAAGTCTGAATAAAAGAAGAATTTTCATTGCTAATGGCATTTGACAGGGGAGTAGATGGTGGAAGAGTAGGAGTTTTTGTTGGTTGGCTAATATTAGAAGTAATGACATTGGATGGGTTAGAACTATAAGAGAACAGTTGATCATTATGTCCTTGTCTGTCATATCCCGGAGAGCTAGGAACTTTTGATTTAGGATTATGGTATACGGTTTTACGGAAAGAGGTAGCAGGAAGATTAGGTGTAAAGAGGCAACTCTGGGGAGTTTGAGTAACGGGAGGTTGAGATGAGACATTGGCAAATGATTTTTTGGAAATCGAGAAAATTTTGGATGCTTGAAAATATGATGCATTGTTGGCGGCCATATATTGTTTTATGTTTTTTTGTCTGGTTAATTCTGGACATGAAAAACTAGTCGCCGTATGATTACCTGAACAGTTCACGCAGGTGGGGACATCGGGAGGATTTGGGCATTGATTGGTAAGATGATTTTCACCGCACTTGAAGCATCGGGGAGAGGATCTACATGTCACCTTAGAGTGTCCATAGCGGAGACAATTATAACACTGAATGGTTGGGAAAGTGTACAGTTCTACCGGCAGAGAATTGTACAAGAGATATACGTGAGAAGGAAGGGTTTGGCCTTCAAAAGTGAGGACCACTGTTTGTGATGGTTTCCATGTGACAGTACCAGAGGAAGTATCTTTATAGTTTAGGCGTCTAGCCTTTACAACTTTACCAATATTTTGTGAAGTAGAGATATACGAAATTATTTCTTCCTCTGAAAGATCAACGGATATGCCACGTACGAGACCCAGGCGGGTAACATTAAAGGATGGAACGTAAGCTTTGAATTTATTATTTTGTGAGTTGCTAAAACTTGATACAAAATTGTTTGCCAAAGCTCCTGATTCAAATTCAACAGAGATTTTATATCTACCTTCTGCCTTAATACCATCTGGGCGAATGCCTTTTGTTTTTTGTTGCAAAATATGTTTACCAAAATCGATTGGGTGGATTGTACCTCGTTCTGTTCTCTGAACATAGACCAGAAAAGGGGATACTGCTGAATCAGAGTACAACAGTTGAGGATGAGGAAGAGGACCCTGAGGAGCAGAAGAAGGCTCTAAAACTGGGATTATTGAAGGCGTAGGGGAGATAGGAGGAGACGCAACGATGGTAGAGGGCTTGGGTCTTATTTTTGAAGATCTTTTTTCAATTTTCCTTTTTTTAAAAGCTGAAAAAGAGGAATCCTCCGAGGAATCCGAGTCCTCCAAAGGAAAACGCGACATTCCTCCCATGGTAGATGGTGAAGGATGAGGATCAGGGGGATCCGGAGGATCCGGAGGTCTTAAGTCCTCCATTAAGGATGTAGAAACGGAAATTCGTTAATATGCTACAATACAACAAAATATAAACTAAATACAAAGGGAAAAAAAGGTTATAAATATCTGTTTTATCCAAAATAAGTAATTATCCAAGAGAGCAAGCACAAACACAACTGTCACTTTGCAAACTTGCAACAATACTCCTAGTATATATTTATAGCATCTTTTTGGTGATCTATGGAGAGACGGCCGTAACATGCGTTAATTGGCCGGTTCGGGTTTGGTGGGACAGAGTTCAAGCCCCATCTTCGGTCGTTTTTTAGCCGTGAATTCGAACGAAATTACGGACGTTACACGAAATTACGGAGAGAGATAGGCAGATGGACGGACAGACAACTAAATTATTATGTTTGATGACTTATCAATGAATTTTTAATATTTTATATGAATTACTCTTATGATACGTTTTACAAAAACTCCGTAACTGTTGACATTTCACTTAAAATTTCAATAATATATATTCTATATAAAATTTAATGAAGAAGAAGTTTGAGATGAGCTACGAGACCTCCTTTATGTGTGTGAATAAATTTGCTTGAAGCTCTTTTGAGGTCTGGTTATGATCGAAAAAAGATGGTTTTTAAATTATCTGGAAGTTGCGTGTTAAGACTCTATGCATTGTATGATATATATTGAAGCCTTCCTAAAATACGAAGTAATACGTTTTATTTTAAATGTTTTTCACAACTACTTTATGGTTATGAATTTTAATTTAATTAATTAATTGTTTGCTCAGACGACGAAAATGACCGTTTTCCACACCGGTTGGATAAAATATGAAAACTCAGTTTTTACAGAAACAAAGTTACGTTATTATTAATTATCCGTGTACCCGTGAAAAATCAGGGCAAATAAAAATAAAAATTAATAACGACCTTGACTGACCGCGCAACATCAGCCGCGCGCTGACTGGGTGTCATACTCTCATTATCTTAAGTTATTATTCCAACAATTAACGGATAAACATTGAAACCATTATAAAAAGATACACAAGGGTCATCCAAAAAGTAAGATAACAAATTTATTTTTTAAATCGTTAAGTGCACGGCAAGAGTAGAAGGTAGATGTTCTGACTAAGAAATATCAAGTAATGGAACGGAATACTTAATACGTATACCGCAATATGGAATACGGAGTGGAGGAACTATTCCGGCTAGCACAGGATAGAAAACCTATGCCAGATTGATAGCCGACGTCGGCGTCGGGGCGACCTGATGCAGCACGAAATGAAGATGCATAATATGTGGAATTCATACCACAATACAGAAACAAATACACACATGAATGCCAAATAAGCAGATCGAAGCACGAGCAAGGCACACGAGCGGCCTACAGGTCATTGCACCATCAGCATTTCCGATGATTTCTCCACACACATACAGCCGCACTTCAGGGAAATCCTTTGTTCGTGAATCATATAAAAAGCGGCCCACACTCTATGTGGGTATGTCGGGTGGCCGGGGGCTATCGACCTTCGAGTATCTATCATTGTTTTTGTAATCGTACTCATGAATAACTTGAACTTGTTTTATCGAGATAATAAAATCATCAAACATTCTAAGTCTTTGGAGCTTTCCTGTCACATAATGGGTGGCGACCTAAAAGCAATTGCTCGAAAGTACCTCCGAACGCCCAAACATATATTAACATTAAATGTATAGATTTTGTGACAAAAATGTATAGTTATTTTTCAACATAATCTTCGTTCAGAATAATGTCATTTTGTAGGTGTGGTTTCAGCTTTTGTATGTATGTAAATGTCGAAGAACTCGCTCCACCTCTTCTTGCCACTTTTCGACTATGTATTTTTATTCTTCATAGTCAGAAAAATATTTTCCGGCTTCTTAAGCTTAGTTAAAAAATGAAAAATGAAATATAGAGAGGTGGGTGACGATATCCGCCAGACTTCACACCGCGCTTCTTACTCAAGACCTTCTCACTTACTTTGGATAGGATATCGTTACCCGGTACCCATACACTCCGGATCTTTATTTCAGAAATTGTTATTTTTTTACTAAAATTAAGGCATTTTCAGCTGGAAAATATTTTTCCGGCGATGAAGAGGTAAAAAAGACAGTTAGAAAGTGACTTAAAGGGATGGAGCGTGGGTTCTTTGACACTAGTATACAAAAAAAATGTTGCCACGCCTAAAAAGGTACATCGATCAGAACGACGATGATGTAGAAAAATACCCATATACCTACCTGGATTAAAATCTCTGTAAATAATTTTCTGGATGATTCCTGTATATATTAAGGTAGTTATTTCGAAGTTTGGTATTCAGTTAAATATCTAACATAATGTTTATGTTTAATTAACCCTACAAATTGGGTTTGTTTTACTACTAGTTTAAAACGGAGCGAGAGACCAATGACGGCACATAACTAATTAACACTTATGAACGTTCTATTATATGATTATTGGAATTTTTAGCAGTATCCTTTATATGTGAAATGAGATTCTTACGAATTATTAGCATTATACTAGAATGCGCCTGAAATGTCATTTCAAATTTTTGAAAACACCTTTACACCAAATTTTTTCATTCAGAAATTCAAATATTTTGAGTTTGCCCAAAATTTTCAGAACATGTCGGAGTTTTGTCTTTGTGACATAAGGTGATATTGCGTTGAAAAAGTTGATTTTACGTATAGTATGTAATTATCTATTGTAGATTATGAAGTGAGTCCCGTTCATGTTCAATATCCTCGCATGGTCATTTGACTATACGAGCATTTGAACTAGGTTCACTTTTAGACAGCGTAGAAGAATATCGAAGTGATGTGGAAATACATAAATACCATGTTCTTTTGTTCACGATCTTTCATCCTTTGATGTTCAGCTTGCTCAAATAGATTTGCAGCATGATCGCCATTGTGCAAGCACAAATCCTGGAAATATTAATCTCCTACTGGGCCAGCAGTACTAGATTACAGGGAATAATTGATAAAGCATTAGGACGAAAGCGAATAACATTTTCAAAAGGAAAACTTCATAAATATATTAGTGATTCGGGCTTAGATTTACATTATTCAACAAACAAATATGGTAACGAATAAATGTTAGATAATTTAGAGTTACTAACGCAAATATTTACAGTTACGGAAATAAACCTTTAATAAATGGGGGCTTGAATATAATGTTGTTACATTCTGCATTCGTAATAGGATTCATATTATATAATCTTTGTAAACGTTTGAATAAATCCGTGGACTTCAAAGCATTCCTTTTCTTCTTATTTCCCGGAGAAATAATTTTAAATAATTTTCTGTAATGCTGTAGATTCCAAGCAAAAATTTCTACTTCTCAATTATATTTTAAAAATAGAAAAAATACCCCAAAAATAATGCATTAAAAATACTATTAATTTGAAATACTGTAAAACTTTGGTACTGACGCAGTTATGTATCGGAGTATTTTATTTTTAAGTTTAATTTCAGAGAAAAGTGAAATGTAAAGATTTTGTTTCAAATTGTCAACGAGTTTTCGGTATTGCTTTAAGAGGTAACCGAAGAAGTAAAAAAAAATCAGAAAAGATAAGTAGAAATCTCGATACCAAAAAATATTTCAAAGGGTGTGATCTTACACAGAGATGTTCATACATAAGATGAACGATACGCGCGTTTGGAGAACGTTATATTCTTGAAAAAATTTTGTTAAAAAAGAGTTTATAAAAAAGCAGATTAAATATTATCTAATGCAGACCGCCCAAAAATGTACTTTGTTTAAAGTAAATAATTAAAAAAATATTAAATAAACAATATGACGTATAATCATAAAATACAAATTAATTAAGATTTATGTAACGAAAGACCATTTGACCCTACAAATTTTTGTCAACGAATTACAAGAACCACGGAAGAACAAGGTTTTAGTAACCAAGAATCTGCAGGAATAGATATCAAAGTGCTTGAAAATATTATATTTGTAATGAAGCAAGATACATCCCATTCAGTTAATTAGTGCTGGTCGTTTACATAAATATAGTCTAGACCAACTCATTATCCAGAGGAATATAAGTAGTAATAGAAGCGTAGAAAGACGCCGCATCTCATGGCTGTGTAACATGAGGAACTGGCATATGTGTAACTCGATTGAGTTGTTCCGCGCGGCGATAAATAAAGTCATAATCAACAGAATGATCGCCGATCTTCGATAGAAGATGGCACCATAAGAATAAGAAGGTCGTTTGTCATGAGCTTTCTTCTACTAAAGCTTTAAATTTGTCGTTTTTAACAGTGAAAAGACCACGATCTTCTTGATTTTGAAGTCATTACTTTTTTTATTATTATTTTAATGTTACTTTTGTTGTTATTATAAGCTTCGTTATTTATGTTTATTTTACATTTTTTTCTTTTCTTTTCTTTAATTTTTTTAAATTTGTACTTCTATGTTCAAATCAGTTTGATTTATATCATATTATATACTAATGTATCGTATATTGATTCTGTCATCCCTATGTTTAATTTTATGTATTTCTTTTTTTTATTATTTAATAAAACCGTCTTATAGTGACGGTCAGTGAATGATATTGTTTTTGTGGCCGTGCCGCTCTACACCGGTTTACACAACCGATGCGGGACAGCACGCCCTTGCATTGTAGATAAATAAATGTCAACCTGGAGACGAATGATAAGGGCCGGTATGGGAGCTTTAGCTCACAAAGTGGTCCTAGGTAAGCGGTGGGTACCATTTACAGATACCTATTATTGAATATATTTAAAATTAATAAAAAAATATTTGCAGTTCCCCGGATCACAGAGATGTTCTGGATTCAAATGCTGTATGGTATGAAAATACCTTTTCGACAGATGTCTTCTGTACTTCTTTTTATTTTCTTAATTTTATTTATTTTAAATATCAAAAAACTGTGTTCTTAAACTGTAACTAAAATGAATTTTAATTGAAAAATAATTTTAATTTAATTTTTCTGCACGACAGTCCTCAGAAGCTATGAACGGCTTGTATCACGAAAGGGGATAGATACCTAATTTAATAATTGAACCTTGTTAAAGTCGAGATGAGAATTTCTAGTAAGACCGTGTGTTGTTATTATTTTTGAAATTGCCTTCAGAAAACGGTCAAAGAGATTGGATTTAATATGAAACGTATCTAATTATTTACGTGAGTTTTCAAACTAATTTATTAATGGTTTGGTTTGTACAAAACTTATCATAAAAAAGGCAAATAATTTAAGAAAGACGGTAAAATTTTTGATTAAAAGATAGTTAACTTGTTTTAAATACTAAAAACATATAAATTTATAACGCTAGATGAGTGAATATTTAATTGAATGCGTAATAATTGTTTAAGTTGTTTTTCTAAACAGATATATCTACACATTACATAGAAAATATTCTTACTATTTTCAAACTAAGCTAAAAGCCCGGTTATATAAAAAAAGGAGTAACTTGCTTGTCGGGAATGAGGCTGACCACTGGATTACTAGACAAGTTTATTATCCACTAGACCAACAAGCACGTCGTTATTATTCAATGATCATTGTACAATTCATACAATAGACCGGTATTGAAGTATAGATTTCAGATATGGAACCCATTTTTCATTAAGGATATAGATCTCCTTGAGAATGTATAAAGAAGAGCTACCAAACTTGTTAAATGCCTCAAGAAGAAATCCTATGATACTAAGAAAGATTAAGGATACTAAAATTGCCAACATTGAAACAGAGACGTGAGCGAGTGATCTGATTGAGACATACAATATTCTAACTGATAAGTATAACTGCCTGGAATTGACGAACATAAACCACCTCAACACCCACAATCTCAGAGGTCACCAACTGAAATTGAATCGTGCAGCATTTTCGACGATTACAATGAAGAACTTCTTACCAAACCGTGTGGTTGATAGCTTGAATAAGCTTCCAGGAAACGTCATTGAAGCAACCACAGTGGATACCTTCAAAAAAGACCAGACAAATTTTTAGAAACAGATCAATGATTATATTTATATTTAAATGGCATTGTAGAAAAAGTGGGGTATATCAGCCCACAAGCTCTTCACCCACAAATAAATAAATGAACAAACAAATTAAATTGATTTAAATAATGAGCAACAGGGTCTCTCATCGACAGGTGAAATATTGACTGTTAAACAGTTATTTTAACCGGTGATTTTCGATACAATTATTTAGAATTTGATTGATCCGATTGTATCGATGATTGATAAGTAAGATATAATTGTTGTCTAGTATATATGGTTGTCCGTCGAATTGAAAAATCTGTTGCCAATCATCGATGCAATCACATACAAATCTCAATAACGGTTATTGTGTCACCGGTTAAAATACCATCACTAACTGGTGAAGTATTAAACCAACTACTTTTAAATGTAAAATATTTACATTGATTAGATTTAAATACAAATAATTAATTGCTTAGTTACTTACAAAATGGGCTGAAGTCACCCGTGTAAGTGTGGTTGTGATGGGAATATTGAGAAAAAATGGAGAAGAATTAATGAAAGTAATATTATAAAATATAAAAAAAAAATTAAAACTCACGCAGAGACAACTACTTTAATGTTGTCACCTAATTAAATGATCATCGTCGAAAATCCGTGTTAATGCCAAATCCATCAAAAATGTTATTATACTATTTTTGTTATTTACCTAAAAAATAATTAATAAACGGTTCTAATTTAGCACTCTCCAGGGTTAAGAATTAGTTCGAATTTAAATATATGTAAATCCTCATCCTAAAGGAAGATAAGGAAGCAGATGTCTTTGTTTTGCGAAGGTTAAAAATAATAATATACCTAATAATAACACACGTATGGAACATTTAATCCATACCATGAATGAACCACCTATTCCGAAGAGTATGGTGGGGGACTATATTCTTCAGGAGCCTAGAAATAGTAAAATAAGATTGGATGAGCAAAATTTAGCACGGATGGTTAATACATATTAAAGTTATTAGCAGAGAGTGAGGAAGAATCCTGTATTTGTTAACAGTCCTAAAAGGTTACTTCGAGATGGATAGCATTCAAAATAACACACATTTATATCAGAGGTAGGCGGAGGAATTGCCAGAAGAGAGTAAACGGCCGTAAAGAGTAACTACGAAAAATGGAATTTTAAGTTTATTCAAGTTTTGCGCAGATAGAAATTAATAAGAATGCATAAAATAAAAACACAAGAATAAAAAATATAAATTTAAGCTATCGTTTAATTCTATAACTCTATAACCTTTATTAATATATCTATCCGATAAATTATGAATTATCTTGTCAAAATAAATGGTGCAAGCTTCGGTTTTTTTAATTACGTAATGTTTTATTTTATAAACTTTTTATTTTATATTTTATATATTTATAATGTATTATAGTATACCAATACACATTCAACAGATGTAAATACTCTGCATAAACTGGAGCTACTAGCTCATATTATAGTGTGTAAATTAAAATATTTAAAATTCAACATTTTATTTAAAGTTCAACACAAAAGTAATTTATTTTATAAAATCAATTATAATCAATTATACATCAAACAAAATTATTTCAAAGTTTGCATTGATAACGTACCTACATTCTCAAGATAGGTTACTTTTTAGTTAACCATCGTTATATGTTGTTAACTAAAAAGCCTTTAACCGTTATTCGTAGACCACTATTCATCCTGTTTGTATTGATATTTTTTCTTAACTATAATCATAAGTAAATTCTTTTTCGGATGTTCAAACTGATGAGTCAAAATAAATAAAGGCGTTTATCCATTAAGAAAAGGATTTTAGCATGAAAAAATATGAAATGGTTTTCAGAATTTTAACATTTTCCTAAAGAATATCTGGTTATATTTTAAATCTGAGGCAATCCACATATTATCCCTCGCTCTCTGAGCAACGCTGGGAACTTACAGTTGGTGTTGAATATTTAAAAAACGAAAAAATATTTTTATTTATACAAACGTAAACCAACATTTTTTTGGGGAATACGGATTGAAAAAATCGTATACGAAAAATCTCGCATAAAATTTACATTTTTTAAAACCTTATATTATATTTATGAAATATAATTATCACATATCCAGGATCCTTGGAAAATAATATTCCAGTTAAATGTAAACAACCCCTCCGGGATGTAATATCGCGTGCTAATATTTCGACGAACTTTCTCATTCCTTCATACTAGACGCTTCAAAGTCACATTGAAATATTTTATTATTATTACCAATTTTTTTAAATTTTCTAATAAAAAATAATATAAGTGTGTTGCTAGATCAGGTTATCAGATCATGGCTACATATTGTATGTACATAGATCTACTTACTTCTTTGGCAAACTATCATTTCCTTATTTTTTTCTCCACATCAATTTGCAAATGAAATAGACATATCAAAATGATTATTTGATTAAATCAATAATTATATATTATTGAATGAAATTCAACATTGAAAACACGCATTGATTATCAATGGGCGTGATTTGATTACATAAATAAACTTAAGTAAATTATTCATCGTGTACAGCAAAAATATTAATAATTTTAGTAGTTAAGCGAGTAAGTAAATATAAAAAAAAAACAATGCAGTAGTTAGCAATAGACAGCTTTAAAAGTATCAGCTTTACTACGAGAAGTTTATTAAATTAATTAAATATATTAAATTAACCATCGCTTACAAACAAATAAACAAGTACGTACATCTACTTTCATTAAAGAAAAATAAACGAGTTAGTATGCGTGCGTACGAGGCAAATTGTGATGTTGTATTGGTGTTTATACCCGTACACCAGCAACAACGCGCCTCGTACGCACCGCTTATACATACTAATTTAATTGTCTTTCATAATAGAAAGATTTATACATAGATTCAGAAGTACTCGGTTCACATTAAGCAAGCTTGAATTAAATTTGATTCATTAAAAAACTTTAATACAATTGATTAAAAATCTTTAAAAAATGTTTGCTTAACGACAATTGAAGCAATGTACTACAACGAAGGACAAAACTGTTTTGGCAAAAGCCAAAGCATTAGTTATTTATTTATCTTTACAGTTCACCGTAAACTTTATTAATTTTAAGCTTAACCTTCTGTGAACGCTGGCATTGTGATTAATAACTCTGAGTCTGCACTGCGGCTCCCATTTTCAATTATCCGTTCAATACAATTAATTCTCTACGTGGAAGATAACTAAGTCCTACACGTACAATGTTTTTTAAATTGAGATTGAGACTTTAATTTAATTCTAATGCGATGTAATTTTATAATAAAAGGCACTTATAAATAATATTATAGTAATGAAGATTGTAATTGAAAATATTGAGATTGTTTTAGATATTTTCAACAGGTTCTTCAAGTTGAACAAAATTTTTTTATCTAAAATCTTACTTTTTAATGTGACTAACGTATATAATACAAGCTTATCTGCACGGCTTCGCACGCGTAAATTTATGCCATATTTGTGTCAATTTGTATATTAACCTTATCTTATAGATATATGTCATCTGTGACTTTTTTATAAATTTTTTTATGTTCTACAACTTCTCTATAGAAAGTATTTAAATATCTCTTACTGTTAAAGCAGCGTTCGTAAAAAACGAATTACTCGACCATTTTTTCGTCGACTTTACTTATAAAATAGGTCACCACGAAAAGTCCTTTATTTTAACAAGACAATATATCGCTTGTATCGACTCTGAAAGTCCATTCTAAATATTAGTGAAAGAATTTAGAAATCGGATTAGTTGTTTCGGAGATTACTTCCTACATCCAAATTTACAAACTTACAATCTTTACCTCTTTATATTGTAACTAACGGTAATGTGACAGTTGTTTGATGTGGTCACAACACTATCAAAAAATTGAGAACAGTCTATAATGTTCTACGGCTTCAAATGTTTGTGAAGTACCTGAAATATTCTATAAGAATCTAGAAGGCACGAGAATCGCTTCTAAATACTGGGAAAGCTAAAAAAGTTTGATACCAGCATTGGCCAAATATAATTAAGACGCGCGCTCGAGTAAAATTGTTGTTGTTTTAACGCGCTTGACAACGAAACCAACGCGAAGGCAGCCGAGGGCTGCGTAGGCCAGGGTGGCCAACCGAACGGTAATTTTACAGCGAATAATCTGAAAAAGTTCTTACGTAGCAAAATAAACCGAAGCGAATAATACGTGCGGAAACTGGATGGAATTTTCTAGTAAATAATGAATAAAATTTTAAAGCGATAATAAAGTATCTATTTACGAGCAATAAATTACGAAACAGTTTAATTTAAAGAATATAGTTAAATTTAATAGTGTTAAGTAACTTTGTACATCAAATAATTAGTCAATCAGTAATTAATAAATCCGTTATTAACTACGATCGTTTTTATTGATTTCTCCCGTAGCCACGACACTTGACAATATAGAAGTATCGAATATCAAAGTCGCCGTTACGTAATATAAAATTACCATTTTAAAATCAAAAAGCTTTCTAATCACTAACAACAAAAAGAGTAATTAAGATAATTTCAAAACATATTATAATAAGATATTCGACCTTCACTTTTAGATGTTTCAAGATGGTCCAAATGCGACCGAATAAATAAAATAATATATCAACTTAGCAAACATGATCCAGAAAAGTAAATTTGTCTTTGCTGATCGGAAAATTCGGTTCACTTGAAAATTCACCTCCTTCAGACGTCGCCAGATGAACTATTAAAAATACTAAATTTATGGATTTGAAAACAAATGTCTGTATGTGAACAAACAAATCGATTAAAGATAGTTAAAAAAAAATTGTTAATTAACTGAAAATGCTTTGAAAATCTCATCATATTCATTAAACGATATTTTTTGTAAATATGCTTATCTAATTTTTATATTAAATATTGTAAGAGAAAAATGATTTTCAAAAAGTGACGTGATTGAGTTTGGGATGTCACTTATCTCAGCGTATGAGTTTTGATTGGATTTTCTCGAAGTTCCATTAAAATAATTACACAGCATTTTACCGTTCTAAATGTTCTTTATTTTCCTTAATATATATTTTTTTATTTCCTTCAGAAATATTGATGGGTTATTTCTCAAAATAAATGTCTACTATAAAATTTTGAGTCATCTTAAAAATGTCGTTAAAATATGTATATATTGTAACAAGATGGTATGTAAAATGTGTATATACTGTAACAAGAATTAGAAGAAAATACATTGTATAAAGTGATCACCTAAGTCATCCGTGATAGATCGTAAGCTCCGTGGACACTCATTAAAGACTTTCGTATATGCTTTCCCATATATAAATATGTAGCTTCGTCTCCGTGAGACATCTACAATTTACCCTAATTGAAAATTGCTTACTTTTTTCAATCAATGTAATCGAGAGTAGAAAAAGCCCAACTCAGCAGTTCATTAACATAATTTTATAGACAATTTAAAATAAAACAATGTTCTTTAGGTTCACGATAGTAGAGCATTTCTGCACATCTACATAAGTTTTTGAGCAAATGAAAACTATTTTGTACACTTTATTTTTGAATTCACGTATCTATTTTACAACCAACAGCTAATTTATCATTACGACATTTCATTGTAAGGATACGAGAGAGGATATAACAATACAATTCTTTTCTGATACACCCACTATTGCATCACCCATATAGGAAAATTAAAGAATTCATTATACATTTACGTCGAACGATAGATACTCAAATAGCTTTTTCATATATTTATGTGAAATTTTATAGAGTAATTCAGAAATGTTATAATTAAGAATAATGTTGAGATTTATTAGAAGAAGGAAAATTAGAATTTTGTTATGTTGTTTAAAGTCTTTTCGATTCTATAGACATTGTCATTTAGGAATTACTATACGATATCATATTGTTATATATTACCACGAAAGAAGCGACCAGAAGTTTCTTAACTTTATTATAACGGTTTTCGAATAATATAGAAATCGAATCGCCTTCGAATACTTCTACCGCTTGCAGCTATAAATATCATGCTACCGGATGGTGACGTAGTTCGAAGAATCGAATGAGCGGCATAATTAAAGTGATTTTTTCGAGTGATAGTTGTAGGAGACGAACATTCCAGAGAATTTTGATTTAGAAAAGTGTAAATTTTTTCCAAAAAATGTCTAATATCTACCAAAGTCTTTTATTAGAATTACGATTTCAGTTCGGTGAGTGCAGTGAAAAAGTGTAATCCTATGTCTTACTCTATTCGCCACTCTGCTTACTTTCAAGAATTTGAAAAATAGTGTAAAAAAGTCCCTTAAAACTTTAATGATTTGTGTCATCCAAGAAAAAACAGTACTTATGGATGTCTTCCAATTTGAAAATTTCTCAAGCACTTTTTATATAATCCATTATATAATGATTTATGCGAGTGGATAGAACTAAATATCGCCAGTAAACCGTGCATGATAAATAATTTTCACATAGTAAAAATGTAAAGAATGTTGGATGAATAGATTTTTTAACATTCTCCAAAAACTGCGTGTCGTCTATCCGCTTGTATCAAATTGCGTGGAAAATATATATTTGATAAAGTATCTCAATTTGTCATGAATATAAGATAAATGGATCCATTTGTGCAGCATTCCATCAAAAAAGCATTCCATCAAAAAAAACATGCAAAAAAGAAAATAAATAAAAAATTAACATTTTTTGTGACTTGAAAAAAGTGTAGTTTTCTGATTAAGAAAAAAATTATTTATAGTCAGTAAACTAGGGAGAGATGCTGAAAAATGTATATGGATGAAAGGTAAGTAATTGGTTAAGTATATGAAAATTTCAAATGTGGTAAGAAAATGTTACGTTTTAGCTCATGGTTAAAAGTTGACATGTCTAATGATATTTTCAACGTACTACGTGCAGACTGTTTTCGCCTAGGGTACGATGTAATTTTCGATAAACACGTTATTATTTTTGCTTTCACACAAACCGCGTTGAGTTGTGCCTACTACAGAGCCTAATGTTCTTTTAGTTTCTATATATGTAGATATGAAGTTTTTTTTTAGCTTCTATTTAGATACAAGTATACATATAATTGTCATTTTAAAATTAATAAAGCAATCAAAAATAAAAATAACCTAGTAAGCATTCGAATACCTGCATCATCCCCATTATTAAAATAAGTTTTATTGTATGTAAAAATTAATTACTGTTGTATATATCAATAAATAACTACCCCCTCCCCCCCGTTATCCCTTTACTTTCTATTTGTCAGCCATATTGATTTACAATTAGTTCTAATATTGCCTCTGAATATGATGGTTGTGCCCATCGAAAGCGCTTAGGCTAATTAATATAACTCAAATAAGTGGAATAAAATGTTGGGTATAAATTATTGTGTTAATCATGAACTTCTACTCTGTAAACGAAACAACGCTTAATTTATTAACTTTAAAATTGTTTTTATAATGCTCTTTTGAGATATGTATATTTATATGGCTGATATAATTTATTGCGGCAGATCTCCATGCTAAGATTCCATACTCAAGTCGAAAATGACATAAGGCAAAGTAAACTTTTTATATATTTCTTAGTATATTAATACTACTAGTACTACTAAGAATTATATCTTAAACTTTAAACTTTAAAGTAGATCTTTAAACTAATACGCGGTGTGCTGGAGTGCTTAAGGCGTCATATTACAGATTCATTCAACCTTATTCGTTATAACCTTATCATTAATTGTAAGTCAACGACAACACAGATTATTTAATCTCCCAGTATACAGAATCAATCTGCCTACGGTAACGCTTGCTGCAAGAGCAATTTCATTACTGAACCGCGTCGCTTCGGATATTGACATATTTCACCTAAACTAAAATCAGGTTTCAAATTGAGGTTCTTATACAGATATAACCCTTAACCCAAACGGATTTCTCTATTTCAATTACAGTGTTATACTAGTATCTACGTAATACTTATAATTATAATTAAATAAATCAAAATAATTTTGTTTAACACCACTTATATTTATTTTCAAATCCAACCGGGTTTTGCTACGAGCGTAGCTTCTTCAGGGAGAATTTTAGTTGCCTAAACATAATAAAATTATGTGCTTATATACTAGTGTGAAAGGTGAAAGGACGGAGTGCCAATAGTAGGGGTAGGGGGTGGGATTCGCAGGGAATATTCCTATTAAGAGGGAAAATATTTAAAAGTGGACTAAAAGATAAATTTACTCGATTATTAATGGTTTTATGATTCACATTAATAGCTTTCGTTATCTCTAATGCCTCTAAATTATCTAGTCTACTACCTATTCCGTTTTTATGAATAATACTAATTCCTGAACTATTATTGAACGTGTGGTCTTCTTCAATTAAATAGTTCACAAATTCTGAGAACCCACTACTTTTTAAACAACGCAAGTGCTCTTTTACTCTAATTTTTACATTACGCGATGCCTTCCCTATATAAAAAGTGGGGCAATCGTTACGTTTCAATGAATATACACCAGAGTGGTTAAATTTATCATCCTTATCTTTACAATTGATTAAAAATTTACCTATATTATAATTCGTTTAAAACGCGGGTCTGGTGTCTGGTGGGAGATTTTTGACGCTAGAAGTGGAAAAAGTAGAATTAATAAATAAAATACGACGCCATTAGAAATCTTGGTGTTTGCTTCCACCACCAAGTGTTTGCTTTCTTCGAAAACTTATAATTTTATGTAACGATGTGCATTATTAAATAATTGATTTCAGTTGTGCCCACAGTATACCAAACTAGTATAAATATTTTGTAAATATTAGTACGGACTCATAATTGCATACGTCAATTATAAATAACTAAATTTATTTTCTTCTTCAAAAGGATCAAATTGATTTTGTAGCGATATTATAAGATAATTAATAAAAATGTACTTTATTTTCACATGTTAATTTTTTCTTTATTTGAAAATATCAACTTGTTTCAGGATCAATAGTCACTTCGTCACTTTCCATAGTTTATAAATAAATAGTTTGATCATAAAGATTTTGGAAATAATAAAAAGTGTTGAAAGTGAATTTAATATTATAAATAACCAGATCCTTTTTACAGATAGTTATCTTTTAAATTTATTTTCATGTTAGTACTTAATTATTATTCATTTCCCATAAAGGTATTGTTTATTATATTCTTATTGTCTTTACTTCAATTTTTTATTTTTTTATTTGTAATAATACATTATATTCTGACGAAGGGGCAATTGGCCCTGAAACATGTTGATATTTTCAATATTTAAGTGGTGAAAACAAAGTATATTTTTATTAATTATGTGACAAAATTTTTATCATTAGATTTATTAACTAAATATTTTATTTCTTTTTTGATTCGTCCAATTAAAAACGTTTCCAATTAAAATTTTCATCCATAAGGATGGCAGACTCCGTTTAAAAAATACGTAAGTTTCAAATATCAGCAGTGTGTCCTCGAGAGAGAAATCATTATTTTTTTAGTATATTTGTATATTTAACAATCATAAATAGCCCTCTGTTTTCACGTTTGCTCATCTGTCTCAATGTCATTTTTATAAATCATTTAACTGCTTATTTACTCAAATGATGTTAAATACAAATTTAACTATTAAAGATTAAATCATGTAAATATTGGTTTATTATAAAACTTATTATTCGTGGATACTGTTTATTTCTCGGTGACAGAAAGAACGTATAATCAATGCTTTATATGTTTTTAAGAAATTTCTCCCATAACACTCGATGTAATAGGAATAAATGCCCCGGGTAAAAAGTTTCCTATTTAAGTCTTGAAGTTTGTGTAAAAATCAAGCGAAAAAAAAAGATTTAAGCAAAATAAAGATTTTAAGGATTCTGTGGCGGATACGGACACGGGACGACACCTATCTAGAGTCTAGAGCATTCCATCTGTGAATCTACCAGCCATCATCGTAGTCTTTGATTTTCTATATTAAAGAGTCCAAGTGAAGTAATCTAGCGGAGGTAAATAAGTGTGACCTAGCACATATTATCCAAAACGAAAGGGTGTACGCTGATTTTGATCCAAAAAATTTCAGATGATTTTTATTTTTCATATTGTTTAATTTTTTTATATTATTTATATGTAACTTTTACACAAAGCGATGTAATAAAACATTGAAATAAATAAACATGCTTATCTTACTTCTCTATAAGAGTATAGGTATGAATTCATGACAATAAAGTAGCTAAATTATATTAATTTACAGGTATATAGAATACATACGCATTGATCATAATAATATAAAATAAAATTAAAAACAATCATTGATTTAATTGAAGCGTAGTTTTCTGTACCACAGATCAACAGATCTACTAAGAGAAAAAGAAGAAGAAGATTAAATACAAGGAAATATATATTTTGTAAAATAACTGGGAATTTTAATTTTTATTGACGATAATATAGAGGTGAAAGTTGCAGATTTAATGTGAACGAACGTTTTCAAACATCTCATGATCATTGATTGAAAGATAATCATGAACATCATCGAGATTGCATTAAATTGATCCGAAAAATTACTGTCGTGAGATGAATGCCTTGAAAGCTTTAAAATATCCAATTTATTATCAAAATAAGACGGCATATTGCTTATTCTATGTTTATAAACAAGAAAAAAATTCTATAAGAGTGTTTAAAAAGAACACGGCGAAAATTTATTTGAATGTGTTTGAGATTCGCTTTGAATAGATACAATTTTTGGTGTAATTTGCTACAATTTTTCTTTTCTGCAAGCATAAATTGGTTTTCAGCGTTTTTGATAAAATATGAATTGATGTATGCGGGAATCAAAGTTATAACTGAAGCTAGTAACCTAAAATCACCAAATACTTATTAAAATTGGATACATTCATACGGAATTTAATTTAATTTGCATATTCAAATGTGAACCCGCATTACCGCACTGCACACCCGAATGCAACTCGTTAGATATCTGCCGATATTTGTTTGGGTAAACTGATATTCTGATTGGCTATTTGGCTTCTATTATCTTCGTGACGTGATTGATCGTGTTCATCCATTACCCGGCCGCGAATATGATCCTCATCATGAGTATCAAAAAATAACGTTGAAATGAGAGACATCAGGTAAATTATTGATGCGAATAGACTAGGATAGAAGTATACTTTTGATATGGGTTAAAAGACAAATAAATAAAAGATCGGTTAAGTGTGGTGACGTTGCTCTGATTTGTTGAAGTATATAGAATCATTCTCATTTTTGATGAGGATGCGTATCAAAACATACTAAATATATACGATAAAAAGTGGACCCGACTCCTATTGTCAGACTCAGGTAATTAGTTAGGCACATATATACGTATGCCGCGGTGAAATTATCTCGTAAAGTAAAAAGATTCAATTATATATTCAAATTCTCGGTGTAGCGGTGTCCGCACGACATTACTATTGACGTAATAGAGAGCCTAGAAGAGAACGATAGCCGTTGGTTGCGGCGGCTCGCTGCTAACAGTGGGTATCGAAAGACGTATACCCAACCTGTGCATTTTTTGGCGGATTGACTGATACGTTTAGCTATGTTCTACAGGGTATTTTTCTCCATATATTCCTCATTAAATGTAACGCATATTAAATGTTAGAAAAAAATAGCTTTGTCATGTAGAATGGACTTGAACTAAACATCGGTCATTTCTAAAATTTTTACAAAGATATTTACGAAGATACCTACTATCTAATAAATTAATTTTCGTGAATTTTCAATTGACTCACTAACATCACATCGATAGCATTATAAATGTTGCCATATCCAAAATATTATTACACTGCGTGCTTATGATCTCTGTCTAAGGATAAAGACATTATGAGACTCAGAAATTTAGTCGATATAAATCTCAGTAGGTACTGTTTGAAAATACTAAGATTTTGAACTTTCTATTTGAGATCTGTATGAAGAGACAAAATTCAAACCATCTACACGACGTTCAATTTGACAGCGATACCCAACACATGCGCTGTCAAACGTACGTCAAACAAATGTATAATTATTTTTTGTGTTACAATGAATTGATGAACATATAATTTTTATAAAAAATATTTATTTAAAGACAATGAAAAAATATTAATCCGAATTTATCATCATCATCAAACAACTCATAAAAACTCGATACGATCGTTACACAGAACCGAACAGTCTTCACGTTAATATAATAATTTTAAATCGGTTTTAATAAACACGTTTTGGATTCTGATGGATTGACCCAATGATGGTTAGCAAAGCCACAAAGGCACAAAGGCACAAAGGCAATACACGATCCATATGGGAGCCTTCGATTACAATCGTGTTGATATCCGAACTACAATCATCCCAGGAAATGAAGCACCGATATTGCAAACATCAAATAGAACATTGAACATGTCACAAGTCCGGCATGGCATATTGTGTAATTACTGTACTGACAAAAATCGCTATTACTTTCGGCGCATGACATAACCCGCAAAATAATGTAACGGATCAAAATGAGACAAAATTTTTGCATTGCAAAACCTTTATTAAACTCGAGGCACTGGACATCAATTTTATTTGGAACACTATTCCGTAATTTGTATTTCCCCCGTACTATAACACCTACCTCTGGAACAGTTTATTCGCCTCGATTCTTCGACTGATCTCACGGGATCACAGTTCGTTTCAACTCGTTAGTTTCTAAGACTTTGCCAGCTGTCAAAACAAAAGTGTACCTTCGCCCAGCAAAACAATTATGGAAAATGTTTTCTTCCGAATCTTCTCGTATATAAACCCTAGACCGAGTGCAGTTGCTTTTGTTTCTAGAATGTCGTCATAACATATTTTACAATTTATATGTAGTTTTTTGCTTTAGAAAATAAGGTGATGAGATCCTATAATATTTAAAAAAATGCAAGCATTGATATTACATATCTCCATAACAATTGATAAAGGGTTGCTTCAAAATTTTCGACTCATTATTAGGGCAGGAATCCATCTGTAAAGTTTTTGCTATGAAACATCCTAGATAAATGAGAAGCTATTTTGAATAAAACTTTTTTATTTCTTTTATTCTCTTTGAGGCAGTACTGTATTTTGATAGCTGAGAGGCGAAAATGCTTTTACTGAGTTTACCAAAGGGTAGGAGTGACACTTTGCACTAACTGCACAAGGGTCAGGTATCTTAATGGATGCATCGCACTTTAATAATACATCAACTCGGAGGTGAGACCATTGCAAAGTGAATATTAGCTTTTCCGTTACCTAGTCCATTGCATTAATTTAAAAATTGTATGCAGATAAGATAATGAGAATTCTTTTTGTTACTCTGTCGAGAATAATATAAGTGAGCTTTCATTTTCTTTCAAATATGTAATGTTACAAGCAATGTTACTTCTAAGGTGTGCGGGTGTGCGGTCGCACACATACAAATATTAATCCACACACGTTTTTAGCTTCGCACACAGAAAGAAATATGCAAAACCAGATTTTAGATTAACCTTAATGGACCAAACATTGACCAACATTTATTACATGCAACAAATATTGAACATTCATCTAGAAATTTCAATAGAAGTGAAAAAAAAATCATTAGAAATACAGGACAAATGTTATGTAATTTTATTGTAGTCTTCACAGGTTTTGTTTGAAGAGATTTAAAAGCACTGTTCTGTACATACAACAACTGAACTCATCAATTATATATTTAAGAATATTTTAAAGAACAAACATTTAATGATAGATTTAGGTACCTATTTATTTATTTTTAAACAAAGCTTGCGCTGCATTGAACTTTAACAAAATATAAAACTCAAAGTGTTCAAGTAGCATAGCTATCTAAGTAGGTGGTACCTAAGAATAAAATTACAAAATAAAAGAATATCAACAATATAAATACAATTTGTAATAAAAAGAATGTAGTAAGAAGTAAAAGAAAATACGATAAGTACCTACATACACAAGAAGACAATTATTAAAAATGAAAGAATAACAACTAGACATAAATACAACAAAAAATTAACAAGTACATAAGCAATCTATAAAAAAGAAGATAATGAGGTTTATCTTTTATGTATGTATCCACACGCCTGACTCCAGCCACGTAACATAAAAACAAAATCAGAAGCGTTGGCTGTTGGAAGTGGGCGTCTTCGCTGTGACGCACTTGCTGGACACTGATTTGTTTATAAACGATGATTTTTTTTCCCATCGCGCGCACTGCGCGCGCGCTCATTGGTTAAATATAATTGCGCGCGCTTCCCTGGCGTCTTATTTCCTGTTACGCATTTCCGTCCATTTTCACGAAATCACTGCCACAGATTGCAGGAAAGTGAGAGGAAATATGTTACACATCAAAAAATGCAAACTTTGATGTCGCATATCTCCTTAACTATTGATATTAGGTCATGGTTGCTTGAACGTTTTCAATTATAATCGTTGTTAATTATAATCATTTTTGAATAGGACGCTTTATGGAATGACGCTGTATTCTCGGAATCATTTATGAATTTGACCACACTTACACGATGGGAAATGCTTAAATAACCTTGTTAGAGGACTGTCTGACCGAGATATGGGCCATTTGTTCATTTTATTATTTTTCATCATATTATTTTATTCATTTCATTATTTGATTTGGAGTAATCTAGGCTGCTCTGACCATACGCGTTGTCATGATGCATTGTCTAACCTAGAAAGCGCATCGAAGAATTTCAAGTAAACTCCCAAATTCCTACTAACATTTCCAGCAGATAACTACAAGGCTTCCAGCGTCGGCAGGACACGACAATCTATAAAATCATATCTAAATTTTGTTACAATAACTTCTTTTTTTTAAACTTGCTAACATTTGGAATGACACCGCCAATATTATAAATTCAATATAACATATGCTTTATAACAGTAATTTCAACTACCCTACAAGTAAATGTAAATCAACTTTTATTTTAAAATTTAAGTAATAATTGTCAGCCGAACCTGGTATTAATTTGCAATAACAGTTAAACTCATCTTAATAAATTGTGTTTTCTTGTCAACTGACATAATTTTGATTTTAATTTCACAGTATACCCATGCAACCACAGAGCCAATGATATATGCTTGTGTAATTAATAATTATATTTTTCATAGATTAAATCCAAATATTAAGAACTCACATTCTTATTGTTCTGCTACAAGTTGGTCGGTGGCGAATAGAAACTGGTTCCGATTTGCGCCCTAGTATGACGGGCGGCATACTGGATGGATCTTAATTGGAATTTTAACTATAAATCCAGTTTCTAAGCTTGCAATATATATATATATATATATATATATATAAATTTACACGTATATAAATATATAAATAATATATATATGTAACAAAAAATAACTTCTGGACTCCCTCGCGTTTTCTGTAAATGGTCTCCGTGAGAAGACCAAGGCCGACGTTTCGACACGGTATCACGTGCCATTGTCAAGGCTAAAAAGGCCTCAAAAGTTACGGACATGAAAGTCTCCCACCAATAAGGCTGATTGGTGGGAAACTTTCATGTCACCCGCGAACAAGTACGGCTAGTCCGTAACTTTTGAGGCCTTTTTAGCCTTGACAATGGCACGTGATACCGTTTCGAAACGTCGGCCTAGGTCTTCTCAGGGAGACCATTTACAGAAAACGCGAGGGAGTCCAGAAGTTACTTTTGTTACATACAATAACGCTCGCGGAAACCTCAAGCAAAACATAAATATATATACAAGGCCGTTCGTCATTTTTTCAAGAAAGCTGTCGCCGGTAAAAATCATGAATACATTTTGAATGTTTTTCAATTTTTTACTCCGTTAATTTATTTAATAATTTATTATATATAATCGTATATTATCGTATAAAGAAGTCTAATCATTTGCAAATTTGTCTTAATAAAAACAACATTCACCGTTTTTCTTGTACCTGAAGAGCTCAAAAATAAAAATATTATTTTATAATGATTTTATAATGAGTACACAAAATCTTTTCGAGGGGTTGAAATAAATTTAGGGCGAATATTTTACAAGAAACATTTTTGCGCACATAAAAAATTCATTTTGTAAGAGAAATATTTTTCTCAGTGTTTCTATTTTTAAAATTTGAAAAACGTTTTATTTAAATACTAAGATTGATGTTCTAGCAGCGCCGGTGATAAAAAGTACTGTGTCTTAAGAAAAATAGATTCCCGCGATTACGTTATCGAAAATAAATAATTAATTATTTGAACACTTATTCATAGATGTCACCAGTATTAATTTTTTACGTGAAAATTTGGCACACAAGTAAAGATAAGATTAACAAGTGCTAGGTTTGACCGGAGCCTCGCTACTCGTCGCTCTAAGGCCCGGGATCGCGAGCAGAGGATCACAAAGAATCACGAAGCTCAGTTAATCAACTACGAGAGAAAGAGAGCTAAGATTTCAGAACATTCGATAAGCATTGGAGAGGTACCAGGATATCAATACGCTACTTACATTTTTTTTAAAATAAAAATGAATACAAAGAAATAATGCAATAAGTATAAAAAATATATTCTACTAATGTTTATAATTTCTCTCCCATCACAAGAATGTGAGTATTGCGTTGAGGTCAGCGTTGACGCTGATATTCTCGCGGATATTTCATCATTCAAGTAGTCACTCCTACACAGCATAAATTTAACAATAACCAGAACTATTTTCCTAGAGCAAGCCAGACACTTGTTATTGGGAGGGTAGTTTAAATAATAATGTATTGTTTTTTTATGAATTTTGTACCAATTCAGTTTACAACAGGTCAAATAAAATCATAAAAATCTTTCAAAAGTATTCCGATTCAAATTTCTGACATGTTACAATTATTTGTTTGACTTGTATTAAAGCAAATGAATTTTAATATTAAATTTAAGTTATTTTCATGATAATACAACGTTTTATGGAAGAAGTGTATGTAGAGCTTTCTGACCTTGATTGAAAAAAAACTCTAATATTGATGTCGTTTCCCCACACAACTCTTGATATTAGAACATTGTTGCTTGAATATTTTCTACTCATAACTTAGGTAGAAATCTACCTGTAAAGTATAGGCCATTTTCATAATCGATTACCCCAAATGTGTTGTACACACTGCGAGAATTTAAGAAAGGGATTTTGAAAACATTCCAGCTGTAGGTACAATCGTTGAACGTTTGAGTACAAATTTAGTACTCAGTTTTTAAATTCCCACGTTCAAGCATTGTAAATCAAAATAATCCTGCTACGGTGAATATCACGGCTTTCATGTACTTACCTACAAAGCGAATATAACTGTGCGAATAGGCGATCTATACTCCGTGGTTATTCCTAAAATTAATACAATTTCTGATTTAATATTAATTTAAAATCTTCAATTATACAAGGAACCATATCGCCAAATCGTATTTGCGATTTGCGATGCGGTGCTCGATTTCCAGAGGGCTTCCAAATCACTGGGAAAATACAATTAAAACTATGAGGAACAGAGACAGAAAAATAACAAAGGAAAACATTTAAAAACTAAAGCTTTTTATAATATCTGTACATACAAAAATGTAATAGTTCGTTTGTAAAAATCGCTAATCTCTGAAAGTTCTTCACCCATTGCATTGAAATTTTGGCACGACGTTGCATTTGAATACGACGATGGTTTTGTACGCCCACTTTTTTTTTATAGGAGACATAGCGTAAAAATATATAGGAAACGTGATTTTATAAGGGATAAATACATGAAATCTAGAATTCATGTATCTATCCCTTATGTAAAAAAGTAATCCTCGGTGACGACATGCAAAACATTTCTTAATTTTTTTAATATTGTGCTTTTATACCCCACAAATGTCCCTTCTGTTTTCAAAGCCTTTGCACTCCCTTGGTTGATTATAAAACTATTTTTCGCTTGTCATTTGTGTGATGCCATATGACGAATTTGTGAAAGTGGATCATACCGGGGAAAACTTAAATTCGAAGAGGAGCTGAAGTATTAGAAAGTTGAGCGGCACGTTTCTGCGAATTGGTATACAATAGAATCAGCACGTTTTTTACCCCTATTTCTCCAATAACTTAATACGACGAAACAACACGTGTTCTTAACTAGGGGATTTAAATATTCAAGAATAAAATACTCGAATCGCAGATAAATGTCTTAGAAAGTTGAGAGGGGGACATTCTCAGCTGTAATCTATTTTCTTCTCCTAAAAAACAGTTTCACTCTCCTAAAAAACTCAATACGTATTTTGTATTCTAGTTTCGACGTACTATTTTTGTTAGAGTAATTCTGTGGCCACTCGTATAAAACATATAATATAAAATTATGCTTTGTTTAGGATATGCCTGTTAGTACAAAAACCTAACAATGAATTTAGTTTCCATATATGCATGTGTAACTTTTTATCCTTGAGGTAATAAGATTCATAGGTTGAAATAAATTGTGTATTTTTCATTTGAACAACTTTCTCTATTTATAAGAGTGGAAAACAAGTGCTTAACAAGCCTTATGAATATTGACAGGGATGACCTTGATCATCGGTCGTTTTCTATCCTAAATATAGTCAGGTAAAATTCCCTCGCTCCAGGGTTTAAGGGTCAGGAAGAACCACTTAAAACCAAAATCGAGGTCGTGATTTGAATTTTAAAATCAGCAAAGTTCCATTCGAGGTCCTAATCTCGGTGGCTCAGTTTAAAATGCGCTCGTGCGCTGAACAAATAATTAGAACCTTTCATTCATGATCCATAACCAAAGAAGAAAAGATTATATTAAGAATTTCTATGAAATACTTACCTACGTTTTTTTTGCATTCAATGTCGCTATTCAAGAAATGTTTTAAACTCGAGCGTCGCAGAAATTGCTTCCATACTTACTTTACTAGGATTTCTATGAAAAATGTCTGAGAAAACCCACTCGCTAGACATAAACTTGAGTATTAAATTTTAAAAATGTTATTCCCTTCTTATGACATCATAAAACTCGTACATATTTTTACTTTATACGTATCGTATAGTTTAAACAGCTCTAATTTATTTTTCAAATATTGTATATTTCATAACTTCTTCAAAAATAGCAAAATAATTTTTTGATGACATTATGTATATAATTAATAAAATAAACTTAGTTTTTACCACTTTTTTATATTGAAAATATCAACATGTTTCAAAGCTTATGGCCCCTTCATAAGGATACAATTGTACCTATACTAAATCTATAGAATTCCTATAGTAAATCAATTTTATTGTTTATACTTCGATTTTTAAATTTAATTTTTGTTAGTTTACAATTGTATCCTGACAAAGGGGCCATAGGCTTTGAAACATTGATATTTTAAATATTAAAAAGTGGTGAAAACTAAGTTTATTTTATTCATTATATGTATATTTCATGTCTGGAACGCTAAATAGTTATTTTATGATTTTTTATTTATTTTAATATTAAGCTATTTTATTAAAATATTTAAAGCAAACTATAATGTCAAATTTTTACTCGTTGTATTGTGTTGTGTATATATTGTATTGTGAAATACATTACAAGAACACCCCGGGCGTGAGAAAATCGTATACTACGAATAGTATTGTAGTATTGTAGGGATATTGTAACTTAAGTAGTATTTTAACTTCGCCGGAAATCGAACCAGGAAGCTCCGATATGAGTAGACAGTATCATGCCAATCGCCATGGCCGCTTATAAAGAATTATTGTTAAATTTAAATCATAATAAGAAAAAAGATAATGTACAAAATGTAATTGTAAGATAATATACAAAAAGGGCCAAATATGAATAAAAATTGTTAACGATTTTTCTTATATGTCCTGACAACACAATTACCGGATCCAGTAATTGTGATCTCAAAACGTACATACATATAAAAAATATTGTTACAAATATATACAGGTATATAAAATTGATTTTTTTTCTGTTGTTTAAATATGTTACATAGTTCGGAAGAATGTCGCATTAAAAATAATATTGCTTAATATTCCGGCATGCTTAGTATAGAGGTATTATTTATTACGAGCTGCGAAATCTATGTACTTGTTTTACTTTGTCATGGAAAGGACCATAGATATTTCTAGGACCATAGATGTTTCTAGATGTCCATTGGATGGTAAACATTGCATAGTATAAAGTGATCACTTTTTAACCAGTTCATACAGGTCATTAAGCTTGGGCCACCCTATAAAGACTTCCATACACGTTCTCTACGGCTTCGTCCCCGTGATACTTTCATAATTAAACTTAATTAAAAATTGTTCAATTAAATTTATTATTTTGAAGTGTATCTGTCAAATAAGTAGATAAAATCAATATAAAATTTTTCTTTTAATATGAATATTTTTATGTCAACATAATTAACATTGTAAAAGTAATAATTCATTTATATAGCAACTTAAGATTGTGGAAATAAAAGAAAAACCTGTAATAAAAATTTATTTATCTATCACCATAAATATTATGTACCTAATAATAAATAATAAGCAATCGGAAAAAAAGGAAGAATTTGCAATATTACAATTTTTAAAAAAAAGTTCTAGGTCCATGTGGAAAACATTTTGTGCTATGCGGTTGTAATTCTATGAGAAGGCGTATTATTTGTGAATTCAATAAAACAGAAATGAAAATGTTTTCCGTTGGCTGGATAGACCGTGTTTGGTAACTCTTTATGAAGCTTACTTTTGTTAGTGGAGCGAGCGGAATGAATAAAATAACAGGACTCGACTGGATTGCCCAAAACCTTGGAACATTCCACGTTTTACTGGAGAAGCCTGCTGACTCTAAAATCTGTTGCGAATATTTATTTACAGCTATTTTATAATACTTTCCGGGAAAAGTTAATACTGCCAAAAGATTATACTGATATATAAGGGACGTAGAAATAAAACCGCTGTTAAATTGATGAAATTGAGATAAAAATATTTGTTTAATATTGTATATAATATAATATTTGCAAATGAATACACCACTAAGTGTAAAAATATTTTTTTAAGACTAGTATACTGATTAGTACTATATGTCTTCGCCAATACATTAAAGACTGCACTGAAGTCTTATCTGTTTTAATTTCATAGTATAATTATATGGGAACGCACATCGCATCAGTATTAAGTGTCGTGTAAATAAGGCACTAAATTACCTGAATATTTTATACTTTTTAGTATTAAAATGAGTAAGTAATCCGTGTGAAATACTGGCGCGTAGTAGTGTTGAAAATATTAATGAAAATATGTCTAAAATACTGCTTAAACTGCGCACATAAAGAGCGAAAAAGACTATATTCGCTTTTTAGCTTGTATCTTAAAATGAACATTCTGTCACTTGGTGCTTTATTCATTTCCAGTATTCAAATTGAGATAAGAATATTGCTTCAAACTCTAGTCAAAAATAGATATGTCATTACCAGCGGCGACATGTGTGTACAGGTTCATGGTTGTGACAAATTTCAATCACTGATGGCGTAAGAAAAGTCGAATGTTGATGTGGTGTTTAAAAAACATTCAAACAACTTCAAAAAATTTATTTCATGTGGACAATCATAGGTGGAATCGTGAACGTTGCATTGCGCAAAGTGATCGCTTGAGCCAGCCAAAAGACTTTTATACCTGCTTTTCCCAGATAAATATAAATGTCTCCGTGAGATACTATAACGTTTCTTGATTAAAAATGTTTGTAAACGATTTTAAATATTCTATTCTTTTTAATTTCAAAAGGAGGGCGATTGCAGAGAACAAGGTGAATGGCGGTTTGAATGCAATAATTTCTAACAGGCAGGGCCCGTCAATTGAATCAAGATTAGCGGTACCCAATGGAATCTGGTACAAACACTGGAGTATGGCGGTACCCAAAGGAATCTGGTACAAACACTGGTGTATGGCGGTACCCAATGGAATTTGGTACAAACACTGGTGTATGGCGGTACCCAATAGAATTTGGTACAAACACTGGTGTATGGCGGTATCCAACGGAATCTGGTACAAACACTGGTGCATGGAAGCAAAACCTAGAGTTGAAAAAGGAGAAGGAAAATAGACCAAGTAGTGAGATCACTTAGACATACGTATAACAAATCCATTTGTGATAGAGTCAGAATGAACAAATTAAGAAGAAATATAAAGCTGATCTAAACGTGTGAATATAATTAAGAAAAGGTCGGTCGTGTGGCTTGGGCATGTTGAGCGAATGAATGAAGAAAGTATGGTAAGAAAGATATACGTCGCAAGTGTTGACGGCACCAGAAGAAGAGGGCGACTGCGGAAGACTTGGCATGACCAGATTTTGGAATCTTCCAGTCCAATCCTTCCTTCTTAAGGTCCTCTTAGGAGCCTCAACAATCATGCTAAGATGTTCGAATGTAGATGAAGCGAGAGCTGTGTTAGGACAGAAGAGTTTGGCGTTCCATCCTCTCTGCCTATCCCTGCAGTAAAATGGCGCAATAGTAAGTGAGTAATACTTTAATAAAATGCATCTAAAATGTACAAACAAATTTATGATTGTTATAGCTTAAACATTACAGTTGGACATAATTATAGTATATTATACTATAAAACGAATTAATTTCTAATCGATACAAAAATAAAAACAGGGAGAGTATTTATTAAGAGGAGCGAATTGAAAAAAAAAGTTGTTTCTTCTACCCAGGTTTGAAATTATTATTAATAAAATATTTATACTTGTGACTACATTAAAAAATATGCCTACTGAAAACAATATAAAATATTTTGTTCAGATTAAAATGCATCATAAAAATGTTAGTATGCTCAGTATGTTGTAGGTATGTATTTACAATCATAACAATAGTCTAAACTAACGGAGCCACGCAGTAAGCATCGAACGATTTTAACGATTTTCTAACTTTTGTGGTTTTCGATAAATGAGTATTTTATGCTATAAATTCTCAACTCGTATTGAAATTTGGTACCTACACACATACTCCAAAATATATAGTTACGTAAAAGACATGCTTCAATTATCCCACTGCAAGCGGCTGGTATATATTTGCTTGAATGGTCAAAAAAAATCATTTTCATAATTAATTAAGGATAAATTATACAAGTCTCACAGAGACAAAGCTAATTTATATATGAGAAAAGTGAATGGAAGTCTCTTATACGATGGCTCAGGGCTTACAACCTGTATGAGCTGGCTTAAGTGATCACTCTACACAATGCAACGTTCGCCTATTCCATCGTAAGAACATCCACACATTATCAAATTTTGAAAGTTCTATATACATGTATGTTCGAAACAAGAACCTCTCATATATTATTATGGTCCCTGCTAGAGACATCTGTCGACTTTTTTTCTCATTAACAAGCTAATATACACAGCTTTCGTAACTAGTAATGATACCTCTATATTCAATTTTTTTAAGTTTCGACGATGTAAATATATTTATTTTAATGGGTTACTAATGATATTCCCTGCCCGTATATTCCATTTAGACTCCAGTCTCTCTGAGATTAACCTCAGATGCAAAATAATGAATATATAAGAATTTGAATGAGCTTTAGATTCAGCTTAATTAAACATTTTACAGTGCCTATTGGTGCCGAAGTGTAACGAAGTGGCAGTAAAGTCAAGGCCTTCCGATTTTCATTAAATCCATCCGGCTGTAAATAGCTGAATGGGGCTGCCACTAAGGGCGCGAAGGAACCGCGTGACCTATCACGAACTTGGTGTAAACAGCAGCAGAAACCCGTGTACCAAGAATGTTACGCTACATGCACCAATTGGGCCAAGCACATTACATCCCTATTAATAAACACCGAATATTATAAATTCGTTCCTTTCGACGATCTTGTGAAAAAATATTTTGATGTGTATGAGATGAAATTGACGGTCCTTACGTAATTAAGACATCTCCAAAAAATAATTTTATAGCTCTTTGAAGTTTGTCTTTACATACAAAAGGAGAGTATTTGTATTCGTAAAAGTATCGTTGTAACATTTATTTTAATTTTAATTAATTAAAAATTGTGTATTAACCATATAGCGTAACTTTTCGTCATTACAGGTTTGATACCACTGTATCTCAGTGACGTGCAGCGCACACAAGCAAAAAATAAACAAATATTAATTAAATAATCCTTATCTTAAGAAAAATTTGACTTAAAATTCAAGCCATAATTCGTCCTACGGCTAGAAGTTTTATTTCCGACTTTTCTTTACCTAACTCCATGTCAATTCTTAATTTATCTCACTAGTTTGCGCCCAACAAATTTGTTTCATAGATCTAGTCAAGTCGAAAAAAAACTCGTCCTGAACCGTGTATTTTTACTAAGCTCTACGTTTGGGATTTTTTTGTAATAGGCACGTAAATTTTTCATGGAGTAGCGTGTTTCTTCGAAAGATCCTATGCCAAATGAGAACTGCGCGCACGCCACTTAGAAATGATATTTTTTTACAAATTCCACCCAAAACTTTTTGTGTGAATTCTATTCCTCATTTCTTTAGTGAATGCAGATATCATCTGTTAAATCATATTGATTATTTACGACGACATTGCCATCGATAATATAAAATGTTTGATTTATTTTTGTGAAAAGGAACCTATATTTGAAATAACTATTATTCCCGATTTAATTATATATAAATCATCTTCGAAATATATTGAAAATTTTTGCCGTATTACCTTTATACAAAATATTTATTTATTTAGAAAATCTTCTTTACAATACTTCTTTTAAAGTGCAGTTATTTTTGTGGATTGAAGTTACTCCAAATAGTTATTATATACAGTTAAAAAAATATATATACCCTTATATATTATATATTGCAACGTGAGAACGTTCTTTGGAAGAACTTCACAGACTGGCTCAGCAGAATCACATTAATCCCAGGCGGTTCTTTTCCTACCTTAATGCGCTGTACCATATCTTTCTAGTTTAGATTCTACAATTCTCTGCAGGTGGGAAAGGTTAATTAGATAAAAGAAATTTCAGTTAACAATTTCATATATTACAGAAAACATAGACAAACTTACAAAAGATGTTGACAAATTCATTCAAAAAGAATTTCTAGTATTGACTAATCATTGGAAATATAATAAATCAATAAGGAGGTACAAATGAAAGGTTAAATAAAAGCAGTTAATCAAATGGAATAAATAAAATTGTTGATAATCTTCTGTATTAGCTATTCAAGAAATAAAATGGTGAAATGTAAACATGATAAAATTTAGTTCAATTAGAAAATTTAATAAAAAGCAATATTCCCATATTTGGTTTCATAATGGGTAGAATTTACACTGTGAAACTAAGAAAAAGAGTTATAATCATTACTCCCATATTGGGTTTTGTTGTAGGTAGAATTTACACTATTAAATGTATAAAAAAATACATGATTTACCTTCTGAAATACCTCGTTCACCGCTATTGACGTGTCAAAATTTTGTTATTTGAGGTTATCTGTATGCAACTAGCAAGCTCATCGATCTTTCAGAAGATAATTTGTATAAAATATAGATTTACGTGGACACGGTAGAATGTTGGAACAATAAGGCATAATTTAGTATGTAATCATATTATTTCACAAAGTTCATGGTCTGTTCTGTTGGTCAGAAGGAACGTCATCTTAGATTGAATTGCCGATATCCCGTCCAAATACAACTTTTATGTGGCGCATTCCAGTAAGACATCACGTCAGAAATGATAATTAGAGGTTACCGTTGCATCCGGACATATCCCTTGCCATGAATTGTACTTGGGTGTTTCTATTTGAACATCAGACTTCAATTGACATCATATCCCGGTGATTGATACCCTGCGTCCTCAGTGTCGTCCAGAAATATTAGATTTTATAGTGATGAATCTATTCACATAATATAAGAAAGTGTATGCGCCCTACACGGGTGGCATATAAATTTGCATTTTTCCTATGCACGAATAATTATATACAGCATGATTTACATCATGCGTAGCAAGAAGTCTTGCGAACAGATAAAGTTAATGTAATATTTGACATACAATGTTGGAATCTTAATGTTACGTGTAAATTCTGTAATCCTACCGGAACGCCAAATAGCCGTGGACGCAAACCGGACTTCACAATTGTTACATTTTGAAGGTTTTAGTTAAAATGATCTCTACCCGGCATCTGTCGCATTTATAACCTAGGTGACGCTCTGCGTGACACCATAGATAATACGGCTAGATCTGCGCACGGACTGTGAACCGGTCAAGCGATCGTTCTAGTACCTACCTTGAATTTAAATTACTTGCATGGAGCGTCTTTCAATCAATTTTACAATGTAACAATATTTATATATGACGAACTATTTTCTGGGGGAACCCGTGTCAAACAGTCCTGAAAAGGACTTATAAACTCCCGACGTTTCGAACAGGTAACACTGCTCATTCTTAACGGCCTCTTATTTTGAGTCTTGCCCAAAACTGGACGAGTAAACCCGACTGTTCGGGGCAAGAGCCAGAACAAAAGTGAACTTTCCCCCAGAAAGTAATGTATACATATATATATATATATAATAAACAAATTGATTTTTGAACGGGTGAGTGGGAACAGTTATGGTGGGGGTAATTGAACAGTAGACAACGAAATGGGGAATATATCAAGTAACGTGCTTAGGCATTTTTTAATTTCTGAGCTATCCAATCTAAGGCCTCTACTATTAACATGGAGAATCTCGATACCGATTTTATGAATAGCCCGTTATTTGATATATTCTCCCTTTCGGTGTCTGCATGTCAATTACCCCCAACATAATTGTAGCCATGCCTCCGTTCAAAAATTAATTTATTTACTAACAAGAAAGTAATGGATAGTTAGTGTGCGTCCGTCCTGATGAAGGTACAGTGAACCGGTAGACGTAATACAAAGTTTTTAATTAATTAAAATTGATAACTATGTTCAACCATAAAGTTAACGCTATAAACATCAAAAGTTTGGGAGTGTGACTTTCTACTTATGGAATATATTTATGTAAAGTGTTTTGAAGAACATAATAATATAGTTGAAAATCAGTGAGACATTATAAAAAAAAAACTTTTAAAACAAAAATGAATGAAAAACAAAATGAAGGTACTTATTTCGTCCCTACATAAAGTTGTACATATTTTATTTTTTATGCCAATACATAGACTTTGCCGCAATAAAAAATTCAAAACAAAATGTTTCGCTTTTTCGGGGAAAAAACTGACGCAAAAGCGAATAAATTTTGTATGTAAAGCCAAACCTCAAACAGTTTTCCTGTAAAAATCATTTTCGTAGTTGCCTTAGTTTACTTAGGTACCATCGACGTGTTAAATTCTTTCACCACACCTGCAGATAGTTTAGTAATAATGAGGTTAAAAATAATTTTTCAAACTATTAAGAGAATATAATTTTTCAAGAAAAGCTTTAAAAATTCATGATATCATTCGCGTGATACATTATCAAAAATTCAATTCACGCAAATGTGCGCGTTATCGTCCAGCGATAAACATTGTATATTTTGTTTAATTTCGATTTTAATTTGTGCATAACTAACAGAATCTAAATACTCATTAGAACATGTTTTTCAGTGAGTTTCAAGTATTTTATAATTCACCAAACTGCAAAAACAAACAAATCCGGGATGGCTACTTTAGTATTCGAAGTTTTTTCGCTGAATTTAAAATTAATTTTAATTATGAAACTAATGTCAAAATTTTCATTTTATTTATAAATTAAAATAATGCAAGAGATAAAAAAATAAATTTAAAATGATAACTTAACATTACTTATGATTATATGTTCTGGTCTATATGTTTCTTATACAAACAGTCACACAGACTGTAATCCAAAGAGAAGAGACGGTTAGAGGACATCACTGGAAATCCGAAAAAAACACAAAAGTGGATATAGCAAGTCTCGTGGGTGTCAAATATTTTTCAAAAACCACGAAAATGTGTATATAATGACTTTTTATCCATTAAATTTCAGAAAACCCTATTTACGCTTAACGTAGTAATAGCGATATCCCATACCTTAGAATCTGTCTTGAATACTGTTTCTTTAGCATGTATGTAGTATAAACAAGTAAAAAATAAATCGAGTAAAAACAGAATCATCTTCTTTATTATACGGTACACAGTAATACGCCTCTTTAAAATTCACAATCTGCATATCTACCTTTGTATCTAAAACTTCATCATATGAAATGCATGAATGCTTTCAAATTTACCATTTAAGTTTCAACGGGTTGAAATAGTACCTAAATTTTTTTATAATTTTTCATATGCCGTACAGCGAATGGTGGTGTTCAAGCATTGGAAAATAAAGCAGAAAACTTCCCCTTCAGATAACATTCCTAATAATTAACACCTACGACCCCTCCCCTCTCCTCATCCTCTTCACCGTAACACATTTGCATGGTTTAACTTTTTCAATTTTTAGTACACAAACAATCCTGATGAAGAGAACATTGTTCTCGAAACATGTAGATTGTATAATCTAATAAAGTGGTGATAACTTAGTGATTTGTGTTTTATTTTAATAATAATGTCACCACAAAGTTCAATTAAAACTATTTATAAACTAAAATTAAAACTAAGGAATTAAGATCTAGACCTGGACTGAGCTACTGAAATGCATTTGCACGCAATGTTACAGTCAATATAACGGTTGGGTAGTGTGGAGAATATTTTATTTATTTATAAGAAACCAAGAAAGAAAATATACTCAAAGGAGAGAAACTTTTTCCCTAAAGAGAGGAGATTTTCAAAAATTACTTGTGGTGGTGCTTTGAAAGCAAATGGGTAGCTGTTTATTTTTAAAGGCTACCAGGGGATGATAAATGCAAGAAACAACTAAAAAAGTTGGTCATGGGGAAACTGTTATATTTCGTTCACAATTATTACACTTACATAGGTTCAAAATACCAGTTTTTCCCTCAAATGGAATTATTTTGTGTATGAAGTGGTATGAAAAAAATCATAAAAATATATCGCTGATTATTACCGTTCAACACACTTTAAATTTAATGATGTATCTGAAATTTGCAACTAAACCTGCTTGTTACCAAAATCACTTATTTAGATTTAACAAAAATTTGATACAACAAAGTCAAAAATGAAAAAGACTGAATGAAGAAAAAAATGATGATGATGAGCGCACGCTCTACTTAAATTTGAAAAATCTCTATGGTTCCTAGTTTTGCCCCGGTACCTGGTTTTAAACGGTCCTACCCTGTGATCCGTCGCCTAAAAAAATTGTATGACCACTTTAGAAGACTGATATAGAAATAAATAATCATTGATTAATATTGCATGCATTCAGAGTATATTATTGACTGATTTATAAGTTTACCTCTTGGCGTCGTACTACGTTATTTGAATTTATTCTCGAAAAATTCATTTTTACGCAGAATTAATTCCGAATATAAAATAAACAAACATTTTATAAATTCATAGGCATAGTATAGACTGATCACCATTTACAGGAACGTATATATTTTTTGCTTATGCTGTATACCTCCCATCAAAATTATGAGGGGCTGCAGTCAGAATACACGTTAATATAAACTCAAAACGTATCTGAACGCGCCTAGCGGTGCTTCTTTAGTTTTTCCTCAGCCCTGACAGCTCGTCGCGTGCATTCTTCTACGTTATTTTTTATTTTATATGTTTGTTATATTGTATTTTATTTTTTAACAAACAGACCGTAAAAAGTCATTATTGACCCTAATAGATGATCCTAGAGCTGAATAAAGATCTGAACTTTTGTACATTTCTTGTATAAATTCAGTGTGTTTCTGTAAATAGCTTTAGTGCTATGTATTAGAGCTCGCGACACTTCCAGAATAATTCAGATATCATGATATATGTACCTTTGGATCAGTGGCGTGCAGTGGGCATAAATTTAGGTTATGCTCTAACCTATATTAAAAATATATTCATACGCATATACCTATAAGGGTATATACATTTAAATTTTTTTTATTGTGTATAATGATCTATTTTGAGTAGTTTCAATCCACAAAAATAACTGCACTATAAAAGAAGTATTGTAAACAATATTTCCTAAATAAATAAATATTTTATATAGGTATAGCAAATACGGCAAAAAATTTCAATATATTTCAAAGCCGATTTATATAAATTCAAATCGGGAACAATAATCTAATTTCAGATATACGTTTCACTTCACAAAAATAAATCAAACATTTTATGATCATGATACGACAGATGACAGATGGTATTTGTATTTACATTCACCATATAAAAGACAAATAGAATTTACACCGAAAGTTTTGGGTCTGGAATTTGTAAAAAATAAAATTTCCGCGATGACGTGCCCGTAGTTTTCACCTGGCGTAGGACCTTTCGAAGAAGCACGCTATATTTACTTATCTATTAAACAAAACTCGTAGCTTTAAAAATAAACGGTTTTTTTCTCGACTTGACTATATCTATAGAGCAAATTATTTGGGCGAAATAAATGAAGAATTCACATGAAGTTAAGCACAGAAAAGTAGGAAGTAAAACTTCTAGCCGTAGGACGAATTACGGCTAGAATTTTAAATCGGAAAAAACAGATGCGTCACGTTAAACAGAAACGTCAAAAATAAAACTTCTAGCCGTAGGACGAATTACGGCTAGAATATTAAATCAATTTCTTCTTAAGTAAGGATTATTTAATTAATAATTGTTTCCCAAAATCTTTAATAATGCACAGCTTTTTTGTTTGTATGCGCTGCACGCCACTGCTTTGGATATTAGTCGAGTCCCCTTCGCGTATACCTTCTGATTAATCACTATCCATGAGCTACCGCTTACAGTGGCGAGTTTTTACACTTTTTTTAGGTCGTCAGACTAAAATTGAAAAAATGTTGCATTTTACGTTCTTTTGTTAAACGAGCTGGCAGCTCTTGCTTCATTAGCATTTGTACCTGCACTCTCTCTCTCTCTCTCTCTCTCTCGTCCCCTGCTACCGTAAAACATGATGTAGGTACTGTAATTGCTCTCGGAACTTTGAAATTAAGTAAGTACAACCCAGTAAAAAGCTCGCTCGGGTTTCGCGGACGTATGTACGTGTTTGAAAAGATCCATTTGTTTCAAGGTTGCACAACTGGAATATAAAAGCTATATGCAAAAATTAAAATATGTGAATAGCACCTTAATTTAAAGTTTCCTTGTATATAACGTAAAGATAATTTGTATTAATTACAAAAATATGCGAAAAGTACCTTAATTTAAGTGTTTTTTGTATATGATCTAAATTTATCTAATCTAAAGTTTATAATTTATAATAATCTAAATCTATCTAATCTAAAAAAAATCTAAAAAAGTAAAAAAAAAATATAGATCTAATAGATAATTGTATTATTTATAAAAATATGTGAAAAGTACATTAATTTAAGTGTTCTTTGTGTATAATTTAAGGATTATTGTACTAACGGTAAATATCCCAATCCCAAATATAATACATAATTTCATTGTCTGTCCATTCGTCCGTCCGCCCGTCGTAACTTCGTCTAACGCCCGTAACTTCTTTATAGTATAATATTTTTCTTTTTTTTTTCTTCTTTATTTCTTCATCTTTTTTATAAATAAATTAATACTTATCTTTTAAGAACCAACATGTAAAAGTACAGTAATTATAAATTTATAAATAACTCAATACTTGTCTTTTAAGAACCAACATGTAAAAGTACAGTACAACACGTAGAAGTTATTTTTAATGGGTTACAGCTAATAATATAATAATTTACTAAAAAAAATGTTTTTTCGGTGTGATTACTATTTTTTACACACAAAATCTGGAACTCTTTATGAATATAATTCCACGCAAAATATTTATTTCAATAAATTACTCATTGTGAATTACGGATTAAATTGTCATTTTATTGTAGTGTGAGTAAGTTTTCCTTAAATCTCCTCGTCAATGAATTAACTTATATAAATATATATATTTTATTTATTTATTTACAGGAAACTAACAGTACAAATAAAAATCAGACTACACATGAACATTCAGTAGTATTGAAACCATCTTACAAGTTTCAACAAAATAAACATGTTATGTATTAACATATAGCAACAATAACTTATGTCATACAAAAAAATTAAAAGTTTAAATTAAGAACAAACCACGAGAGTCAAAGAAAAGAAAAAGGGGAAGAGATAAGAAGAGCAAAAGAAATATAGCATAAAGATATCTGATCAGTACATCTCCATATACATTATATGAGGTCTGGACACAAGAAAGAAGATGAATTTAAAAAAAGAAAAAAAAATTATGACTGAGGTGAACCTCCATAAGTTTTAAATTCATAGATTGATAAATTGAAGAGATCCAAGTCGCCGAATATAGTGTTAAACTAATCAAAATAAAGAGCGATATATAAAAGAGTTTTGCCGGGAGTTGATATGACAATGTGAAAGGCTCAAGGTCTCGATTGGTCTAGAATATATACAAATACTCACATGCTTGGTACGTGCCCAATGATCACTTTATAAATACTTCCTTCTGTCGCTCACTAGATATTGCTTTCAGAGATCATATTCTGTCAAAACACAAAAACAACTGATTCCTCGATTTTTTCCCAATTTACACAGATTGGTCAGGCTCGGCCGTCTTATAAACCTGCGGCCGTTTGGTATTTGAGCACTTGCGTTTCTAGAATATTCATGAAAGTGCGTCATTAATATCTGCTTTTCTGCGCGTTTCCTGACCATTCTAATAACAATAGTAAATTGATTGGGAACGTTCCGGAGCCTTGAAGATTCTGAATCCCTTTCAATCATACGATTGTTCTAGAATGTGCGATGAAGTATTTTTATCCTAACAGTACCTTTTAGAAATTATTTTTAAATAAATCATTCTAAACGGCATGCTCATGGAATGACATATGATAAGATAATTTTCAGAGATTTATTTGAGGTAAGTTTCAATATTATGTGCATGCGTTGGTTTTATGTCAAACGTTGATGACTTCATTTTAAATTATGTCTCCTACTTCTTGACTAGATTGATAAAATGCGCAGCCTGCGCTTGTTCTTGATTTTTTCAACAATATAAAAACATTTTTAATTCTGTTGATCTGTAATGTATTTGTATTTGATGTATTTGAATATCCAGATCTGTAAAACGTATTTTTGATCATGTTTAAACCTGAAAATCATACATAAGAAAGTTATGGCTCTCGTTTCGTAACTATATAAATTAATTAATAATCATTTTGAGCCGTTTTCTAAAAAGTGATGTAAACAAAGTTATAATAAATTTATTCATTAATAATGTCACCACAAAGTGAAAGCCTGTCTTTGAAAGATGTATTCTTCAATAAATTAAAAATGTCACATAACATTTTACAAATTATCAGAGTTGCGTATTACGTAGGTATTATTGTATTGTATTATAGATAGTGTAATGCTTCCTTTATATAGACAGAAAGGAAGTATTACTATTCCGTCGTAACAAAATAAATATAAATAAGTAAATATTACATATTCCGTCGTAACCATGAAAATACACGAAATCGCACACCCCGCGCAAAGCGCCCGGTGTCGGGCGCGAAGGTTATACACACAGGCTTACGACTCACACACACAATGATAGTATCCCTGTCAATCGCCGTAGCGGGGCCTCCGCCAGAGGAGACGGAAGGCGTGCCGCGGCGGGCCGCGCTGCTATACTCTTGGAGCGACTGTACCGGCGCGCGTGACCCCCCCCCGCACCCTCTTCCGCTAGCCATCCGTCCTAATATAGGATAGCCGCACGGCGCCCGCCCCACAGTCATCATCCGGGAACCGAGCTCTGAGGTGTGTCAGCTACGCCGCCCGCCCTAAGCAAATTACAGCCGCCATTTGCATAAAAGTTACGGTGTCGGAATTGTTTGTTGTTATTTTTCAAATGTGAGCCAATAACATACCTCTCGCCGTGTTACAAAGCTAAACAGTGTGTTCAAATGATTTAAACGCAAATAATATACTTCCCGCCGTGTTATAAAGTTAAACAGTGTGTTCAACTAATTTAAACGCATATAGTAACGAGTTCGTCGTGTGAGACAATGTCGGTCTCGCAATAAATACATAATAATAATCGTTCTCTATGTTTTATAAACGACTAAGGGTGAAGTAGACCAAAGTTAAAAAGTTCATCGCAAGCGCCTCGAGCGCCTTTTTCTAAAAATATAATACATTACTATTGGCGTCATGAACATTCCCCGCCAAAAAGGGGTATAAAATATAAAATAATCGTTTTCGTGCCCTATTAAACAACGCGTGTTCTTTTAACTTTTAATAAAAATACCGTGCTCTTGGACTTCATAAGATTCAGCCGTCATTGGCGTCTTCTTCATCAAAAATCGTCATCAACTTCGGCCCCCGCTCGGGCATTCCGACTGATCAGCTGACGGAAGACCAACCGTCCGCCGCCTCCTACAGCTGGTCAGGGCTACCAACCTTACTAAAGGTGGTCGGTCCACTCCATACTCCGAAGAAAAATTACAGGTTTCGAGTGTTTGTTTATATCTATACATAATTTACGGGAGCCAATTATGGCTAATCTCTAACATTCGCAAACTATTTACAAAAAGTTATCAAAAGGATAACCAAGTGACATTAATCAAACTCAAGTGATGTAAATTTAAAAATAGGTAACATAAAGTCTGTTCCAATCCCTGTTCATATTTATCCATACTCTACTGCCTCTACTGGGCCGACCTCTCGAAGCTTAACTATATGTAAATCAATATTCTGTAGTGGACCCGACTGAGATTAAATTTCGTTATAGTGATCAGGTAAAAAAAATCTGAAAGAACAAAAAACCTTAGAAGAGGTTCAAGAGTTTGTTTGTATTTATACTTAATCTGCTTATGAGAGCTCCCACTCAACCTCCATTTGGTAATAAACAAATATTTTTATTTAAATATAAAATTATAAAGGAGCATCAATTTTGACTTTAGTAGCCACCAGGGTCATACTTGAAAATTCGGCGCTGTGTTTTTCTTAAACCTTTTACTATTGTAGTTCATTGTCCCGTATGAAACCACGTTTATAAATTGTATAACATACTGTAGGATTTGTGCCTTATGAACTATTCTCTGTGTACTGAATTGACTGGATACCATCTCATTGTAATAAACCTCATGTAAAACCATACAGGCCCTGTTATTATTTTACTTTCTCCATACTATTCCCCAACCAATCTGAAAGAAAGTAAAGGGAATGAACCACAACCACTGAAGCTTAGAATCCTGGTAAGATATCCCTGAACCTTGGTTGGTCAGTTAGATCGTGTAGAAGCAATTCTGCATATGAGAGAACAAGTACGTTCTCGGCAACCGCATTCAGTGGTTTATTGGTAAATTCGACATTTCAATAGAATGGAAAAGAATTACGCACTATGGAAGTCTCTCGAAATCTCTGTTACACTCACGACAACCTGGAGTGGACTGAAACATTCTCATATATAATAGAAATGTGAAAAAAGGAACTAGAAATGGAAGAAAGTTCTCAAACATTCGAAAAATCAATATTTTGGTACGAAGGGGTTAGCGCTCATTTGTCTCTGTTCCACGTTTAACCAGTGCGACATTAGCAGTGACAAAACCGTAGTAAGAGCAGTGTGACCAGTGTGTGATGAGCGAGTGACAAATATTCGGACAAAGTATCTACTTGCGAAATTGAACAGTATATTCTCGAAAGCGACCGAAGATAGAAACAGCGTTGTTAGTGCAGATTAACAAATTGAATTATAAATGTGCGAAACCTTCTGGAAACATATATTGACTATAAATTTAAGTGTCCAGTAACTTTTTGTGAAATTAATAAAAACAGTAAATTTGTTTTTTTACTGTTTCATTTGCCTCCCAGAGTCATTTTACAGAAACAAATGAGTAGAATATAAAATATAAAGAATATTCTAAATAAGGTTTTAACATTTATAAAAAATAAGAATATTTGTGTTAAAAAAGTAATGTACATGGATTGACATTTGCTGAAATTATAAAATCATAAAATTCCAGTAAAAAACATCTCGTGTGCTTACATTCAGCTGACTATATTTGAAACGGTTTAGATAAAAAGTAAACAATGAAAATGATTTGAATTGGATGGGGAAAATGGGTGTCTGGCCCCCGTAGCCACTTCCGAAGTGGCATATAATAAATAAATCATTTCGTACAAATGCATGTTCAGTTCTTTTCAAATCCACCCGTTCTCCAAATAAGCGCACATAAAATATGTAAAATTTAATCAATAAAATCGTTTTCCGGTTTCATTTTCATACATTGTTCTGCTTTTAAATTAAGCTCACGTATTTTTTAAATGCCTTTTAATGTTAATTAAACATTTCAGTAATTGAATTATTGAACCACCATATGTCAAAACAAATTTGTCCGTTGTAATATTTTTAACGAATATTTTTAATTTACTTTAAATAAATAAACAATTTTGTTGCAGTTTTAATTAATTTAGTAACCGATTCTATTTATTTCTAATTACATTTATTAAATGAGTACTGCTAATGGAGTTTATATCTCTTCTTCTTATCTTCTTCTTGGCACTGTCCCAATTCATCGCCAAGGTAGGCTTTTGGGGTCAGCTCTTCTCGTTCTCAGATTTTTTGTTTCTGGATATCACTTTCATCTAGCCGTTTCTCTGCAAGATTTTGGAGCATTGAGGTATCCAGGTGTTCTTTGTTCTTCCTCTGGATGACTGTCGATGAAGCTCTACAGACATTGCCTGCTTTACCGTGTGGTCTCCGTCTTACGTTCCCGTACCATCACGAACATAAATAGTGAACTCTCGTTCTTCCAGCTTACAATTTATGTTCATGATACACATGATACCACGTTTATGTACATGATACCAAATTTAATCCTATCTTTTAGTGATACTCCTGTCAACTAAGCATTCGCATTTCTGCCTAGAGTAGGAATTGTACATAGTCCAGCATTCGGAGCTATACATTATATGTCGAAGGTAAAATAAATAAATAAATAAATTTTTATGTATTTACAGATGCATTTGATGAGTTCTTATATAGGCTCCTTGCCTTTTCTACAGATAGTGAAAACTCATAAAGGTGTTCATGTACTTTATCACTGCCTAATTATAATTTTGCTTCAACTGCGTGGCGCGCGTTAACTGTCACAAAAAAATGCGCAGCGATGGTTCGCTCGTTTATATAGGATTTGACTAAAATCCTGTGTATCCCAGATCCTTACAATCTTTTAAAATTCATTTCAAATGTTCAGAGTGTCAACTAGGTATTTATAATATGATTGCACTTAAAAAACAACGAGTAGTGCGGTGTTTTTCATTGCCAACTTCAAAAATAACCGAGTTTTGTAATTTGTTTAGTAAAGAAATAAGGCGCACGGATTATTTAAAAATACGTTTAGTTATTATTCAATGTGTAGAAATGTTACACGTTATTTAAAATTCGAGTCACTTTAAGTCGAACAATTTAAGTCGAATACATCGATATATTTATATTTACTTAAAGTCGATTTTATTTTTTCAACAGGTATGTAGGTATATTTTTGACATTGAATTACTAATTTAGAATGTATGTATGGTAAGAAATGTGTCAAACTCGAACGCATACACGATCGTCGTTTTATCTTTATCGCAAAGCCAAAAGCAAGAAGCCAAAAGAGCAATAGTGATTATTTAGAACTTTACAGTAGAGCAAAATAATGTTTTGTCAATATTTTATGTGTATCGTGGGTAGAAAGCCAAAAGGGCATTAGTGATTATTTAGAACTTTACAGGAGAGCAAAATAATGTTTTGTCAATATTTATTTTATTATTAAACGATTTCCGTATGTGTATTGGATTACAAAATATGGAAATCGTTTAATAATAAAACGAACATTGAAAAAATTAAAAACGCAGTATGCAGTACGTGGTTTTGCCATTACCAGTTTCAAAAAAATAACCAAATCGTATGAAAAGCAGCAGGATATGGACGACAACTAATCGCAGACACTTATAGCCGCTAGCCAATTGTAGACACCAATAAATGTTTTATGCTTATCCTTATGATTCTTAATGATCCTTAATGATTTTTAGCTAATGATACATTCATGAAGCTTTATTCTGAAGATCTGTGTGCTTTCAACTACATTATTTTCAATTATGTACAAATAGACGATCTTAAAACCAGCATTTTGAAAATAAGATCCAACCGCAAATGTTAGTCAAATATTCATAATTTGATTTTTGCTTATTATTGTAAATCACAAAACAGGCATCGAATGATGAGTCTTCCTAGAAAGATTCTTCGTGGAAATGGAAGGGCAATAATATCTCCAGGCAATTAGAAAGTTTGATACGTATCGGATCGTCTCCTCCGGGCTTTTTGGAGTTCAGTGGAAATGTATCCAATTTCACTCCCTCTTAGAGCCCTTCGTAATAATAACGGTATTATTATTAATTTTCTCTCATTATACAGGATTAATTTTGGTCTCCGTAATAATAGGTAAATATTTGAGAGATTTTGCTATCAAAACATATGTATGTAAATCAAATAATTTAATAAAGACCGAAAACATTTGTTTAACATGAAACCTAAAACTGTTTTAATTTTATTATTATTATGGGCTGGTCGTTTAAAATAAAGAATAAAGTATTTATTCCTTTTGTCTATATAAGTGTTTTTTTTCTCCTTATACATCTTCTTTTTAAGTGCTAGTGCTCTTGTTTGTTTAGGAATCGTTGGAAATTGTTTAATTTATTTATATTTCTTATTTTACTTAAAAACTTTGGTCAGAGGTATTTTTTTAGCTTGTTGAGTAATGTTTAATATTTCTAATTTATCTAATTTAACATTGTGTTATTTGTATTTAAAATTTCCAATTTTTTATTAATAATATCTAAAAGATAATTCGAAAATCCAGAATAATTCTGGCTATTTAAACGTCTTAAGTGCTCCTTAATTCAAATATCAAAATTTTAAATGATATAAGTGGTTTTTTAATGGAAATTTATTCTCATTATTGTAGACCTACACTGCAGAACTCGAATTCAATCATTTACGAGGTTAGGTCAACATATTTAAGTAATGCTTCAAAACAGTATTACGTTCGGAGTCTTTATTTAAACAATTATTTGATAGTTAAGATAATTATAGAAGTCTCAGAGAGATTAAGCTTTTTATACGGGAAATGTCTATGAAAGTCTTAATAGGGTATAAAAGCCACACGGTTTTTACACAAGCCCTGTGCCTTTGATCTGTGTATGAGCTGGCTTAAGTGATCACTTTACTCAATGCAATGTTCATCAATTCTACCGTAAGAACATCCACTTATTATTAACATTTTAAATTATGTATCTTATATTATGTTCTAAATCTGTTTTTTTTTTTTTTTTTTTTTTTTTTTTTTTTTTTTTTTTTTTTTTTTTTTTTTTTTTTTTTTTTTTTATATTTGATGGTACTATGCTAGAGACATCTATGGTCCTTTCCATAACACAGTACATATGAATTTCATCACCGGTAATGATACCTCTATATTTTTAAAGTTTAATATTACGCAATATTCTTTTTAATTTAGGTACTATACATGTTTATTACATACATATTAATTAATTAATCACTTAAACCAGCTCATATAGGTCATTAGCCCTGTTGCCATTCTATAAAGACTGTCCTATACATTTCCCACGTAAATAACGTGAGAATCTTCTTCAATTCCTCTGTGTTAAATATCCAGTAATTGTGTTCTCAGAATATACATGTAAAAATATTTTTAATTATTCGATAAGTATAATGGCCTCCCTTATACGCATTTGAAAATATTTTGGTTCTGAGTGGAGTAGCTAGCCACCCCAAAGTCAAGGCAGCCATCCCACCCACCTGTAGCTTGTAGGTACATCATCGAATTTATTACTCAATATCGTATTATTATTTTAATATATTTAAAATGAAACATGTATATATGATTTATTATAAATATATCATATATACATGTATATATGATATATTTTTACAACCTATTTACTCTAGAGCAAGGCGAATAGTTTATACTCTGTATACAATTTTTCTCGTATGAAATATTTCTTAATGTTAGCTAAAAATTTATTTTTTATTTCCTGTCAAAAATCAAAGTATGTTTTATGTAAACGTGATGTTAACATAGTACATGCAAGCTTTATGATTTTATAAAACTTTCTGGTTCGCTTTCAACGTTCAACTAATAACAAAGTAAACTAAAATAATTTTTAGTATTGTAATATTACAAATTTTTATGTTTACAAGAAGTACATTGGTATGTTTATAATACAAATATTATTTTCAACGTATTTTGTTCATTCTTGATACTGGATTTTTTTTCTTTTGAACTATAAAAGTCTAGAAACAGTATATAATATAGTTTGTCTACTTAATACTTATTATCTACATGTTATCGAATGTGTAAAATTTATGTTGGGAAACTCGAATATTACCGTAAATAGTAAATAACGAACTTTCCTATGTTTACTCGACCCGAACATTTATTGGTTATATGTATGCATATGTAAGTTTTGTGTATGTTTCATGAAGATTACTGTAAATATTAGACGTACAACGTATCAAAACTAAAATTATTCAAGAAAAATTGCTTCATCGGTGTCGTGTGTTACGTCAAAGTAATTGTTTTAAAATATCCAAAAATATCACTAGTACTTCCAAGCATTTTATTTATTTTTAAATTAAGTCCTATTAAAACAGATATTAGATACATTACCTTGAAGGTGTGTGCTGAAGAAATTGTTGACTTAGGAGATGGGATGCTCAAGCCTTTGATCTTTGGATACGACCGAGCCTATATTACATGAACATTTAACTTGTTACCTACCTTTAATTAAACACACCTACGCTCAAATGTTGAGATAACCAACACATGATCTTAAGCAATGATTTTTATAAGCCAGGTGTAAATAATGCTCTCCCATTATGTAAATAATCGATCATTTATGGCATTTTAATTCCACGAAACTAAACATTGAACTATATACACTTTTTGTAGAACAAACATATAAAAAACGTGTAAAATAATCATATTGCAAAATAACAAAGCAGCTTCCGTATCAAAGAATGATAGGCTTAATCCACACCATCGGTCTGCTCGCAGTCCGCTCTCGGTCCGCTCTCGCTCCAACAAAATAGCGAAGGGAAAAACTACATTTCAAAATGTACTTGTACACTACAATTGTAGTAAAAACTACTTGAAGTGAAGTAATTGTAATATTAATGAAGTGAAGTAATGAAATGAAGTAATTGTACTACAAAATTGTAGTACTAGTGAGGTAAATATTTTTTTCCCAAATAAAAATTTGGCGAGCTAAAAAAAAAAGGTCGTAGTATGTTTCTCATACTTTCGATAACTTTGAAGTGTATGTACTTTGTAGTGTTCGCTTTGAAATGAAGTGTACTATTTGAAGTTTAAACTTTCAATAACTTTGGTGTTTGTAGTTTGTAGTGTGCACTACACTTCAAAACGTGCGAAGTGTGCACTTCAATGTAATGTAGTACTACATTGTAGTAGTGAGTAAATAGCAATACACAGGGAACTATAAAGTCATTCACATTCACAGTCCGGTCCCGGTCCGATCAAGATCCGGCACAGTATTTAATATTTAATATAAGAATATTTGACAGGAGGGGGATTAAACTTGTCCCGGATTATAGATTATTATTAATTATTATTAATTCCCGCATTATGTGAATAGCCAAACTTAAGTTCATTTTATGATTCGCGTTCTAATCTTGAGTGCATAGCGTTTAAGCTAGTTTGTGCACTTTTGGGTACACAGAAAACATGAAATTATGAAAAAGTATAAAAAAATAAATGGCATTTAAGAAAATATTTTTAACTAATTGGATTTTATTAAAATAATTTTGATGAGAGTAAACTGATCAAAAAAGATGACCCACTAATGTGGACCGGGAGCGGCTCGATGGTGTGGATCGACCTTTAAATTAATTTGATAATCACATGTAAGGATTTTTTAAAATTTATTAATCTATGCCTCTCGCTCTATATGGCTATTATAATTTCAAGTTAAGTAAACCAGCAGAAGAAGAAAAAATCAATGTTTTATTTCTATCTATCTTAATTATTTAGTTCCACATACAATGTTGTGTGGGCTAATATATGATTTCACCTAGTCATATTGCATTCCATCTAATCATTTAAAAGTTTTTATAATAAAACTTTTGCACTCCAGTTTAAACCTCCTTTTTCTGCATACGGAATTATGGCGTTCTACAACTTTCTTTAGAAACAGTATATATCCTTTGACTTTCTTATTGGATGGATAATCTTATTAAAATTATCATCAAAAGGTATTAAATAGTGTCTGAAAAAAAAAAAATTTATAAAAAAATATAATTTTAGCTAGCTTTGAAGGAATGTTTATTTGCGTAGCTAGCCACAACATTAAATCACAGTCGGTAAACAAAACGTACTCATATTCAGGAGAGGTAAAGTATTTCAAGTAGGTGAACAGAGATATTTTATTTCACGTTTTAATAAATTGTGTATTCTTCTGGTAAATAGTGCGTTTGTTTATATGAGAGCATTCGAGCATAAAAAACTTTTGTGTTAACAGGAATAACTTTTCCTAGTTCTAAGTTATACGGGCTTTAAGTTTATCATAATAAAAATTTCCTTTGAAATTTTAACAGTGCGCGCGGGTACATAAATATATAAAGATGGTACCGGTTATAAACATAGGTTTTTAAGGATAGTGGATTAAACAGGTAGTGTTGATTCCATTATTCAAACTAGTTATGTGCAAATATTGTGCGGGTCGTGTTATGATGATTTTAATTTAAGAACTAGCTGTTCATATCCGGTATATTGCACGGGTTAAGGATTAAGTTGAAAATAAAGGTTCAATTCGAATGGTATAGATTTGCATTGAAAATATCTCAGGGGGAGGGGAAAGGGTAAAAGGGGAGGGAGAAAATGTCACCTGTGTTACCCGCCGGGTCCTAAAGAATAAGTTTGCAAATTTTGAGTCCGATCGGTCGAATGGTATAGATTTGCGTCGAAAATATATGAGTCCGATCGGTCGATTGATACAGATTTGTATCGAAAATATATCTGGAGGAGGGGAAGGGGGGAAATATCACCTATGTTACCTGCGGAGTACTAAAGAATAAGTTTTCAAATTTAGAGTCGGATCGGTCAAACGGTACAGATTTGCATCGAAAATATATCAGGGGAGGGGAAGGGGTTAAATAATAGGGGGGAAATGTCATCTATGTTACCCGCCGGGTCCTAAAGTATAAGCATACAAAATTTTAATCGAATCGGATAAACGGTGTAGATTTGTACAGAGAACAGACAGACAGACAGACAAACAGACATTGAGTTTTATACGCTTGACATTTTTTTTTAGTATCATTTATTCATTAAGCCCTTAAAAAAATGATGAGTAGGCACATGAAATTCGTGTCACGCCAATATACTTCCTAGTTTCATACTAAGTTAAACGCCAAAATATGAAAAAATAGGATAAGCTAGCTGATTCGGAATAAAGCTCGAACCTGCAACCACTGGAACACTAAGGGAGTGTCTCGAGTCCTGGCATATTCAAAAAACTTTCGCCACCCCGATCTATTCTTTTTCACTGGTCACTCTAAATTCATATGCATTTGTTGTGACCAGCCTATTGTTATTTTGAAAACTTGGACAGTTTTGTGGTCAACAAATTGTATACCCAACAAACCGTTTTCATTCTTGGCTCCGAATATCCTTTGAATTTTACTTTCAAAGACCACTGATGAATTGTTTGAGCTTTCCGTGCTGGCACTTGAGTTTTTGGAGATACCTTCGGACAAACGATCGATTAATACATATACTAAAATAATATATAAAAATATATAATTAATATAAAATTAAATTGAATTGGAACGGCATGTACAACAAATTTCAATATATTTTAGAAAAATGAGTATACAAAACAGTGTTTTTTTAGTAGGTGCCTACTACGTAACCCGCTCTCCTAATAGAATAGGTCAACAATTTTTTTTTTTAATAGATATGCGAACAAGGAATACGTGTCGCATCAATATTCTTACTATTTTCAAACCAAGCTAAAAACCTATGTCATAAAAATAGGACTAACTTGCTGGTGTCCTGGAATAGGGCTCGAACCACCAGATCACCAGGCGAGCATCATGACCACTACACCAATAAACTATTCTATTTAGGTTAGTGATTAATCACAACTGGTGATGAAAGAAACTAGGTATATCAGAATCAGTAACTTGGTGTAATCGTCTCTCTCCTCGTGTTTAGCCTAGTGATCTGGTGGTCGGCTTAGTTTGAAAATAGTAAGATATTGATGCGACACGTCTTCCGTGTTCGCATCTCTATTTCTTAAAAAAAAATCATAAAATAATTTAATATATTTATTACAAAGATTAATTTAGTGTTGCTACTAAAATAATCATTTTGCTTCACAATGTAACTGCCATATCAATCGATAATATTGCTAAAAATCATCAAAGTTCTTCGTAAAAGATCTCAAAAACTATTTTTAAAAATGAATTCAGAAAAAGTATCCACCTCTACTAAATATGAACATCTGGAGCAGTCTCCCACATATATAAATATATAACCGGGCATTATCTGTGACACTATTTTCAGACAAAGCCAAAGCCCTCGCGTTATAAAAATAACAAAAAAAAGATTTACGTTCTCGGGTGGTCCCCGCTTTTCCAACGCTCCACGGGTGCCAGGCCTATGTTAATTCCTATGGTTTTAGACTAAAATAGAGATGGTTCCTGCTATTAATAATGTTAAATATAGTATTAAATAAAAGAATACTTTCAACGTTTTACGTGGCTTTTAATTAGAGATTAACTACACATTAATTGACAAGAGGAAATGACAACTATATAGAAGAATCTCACACGTAGTGTTGTGCCCATCAATATAGAAGGGAGAAATTTATTATTATTACAACACTCTTACCAAATTGTAACCCTTCTTACAAAAATAAGATACAATTGAAAGTACATATATAAAGTTAACTTTTAAAAATAGTGAGCACAACATCTGCTTATTTATGTTTAGTTACATAGTAGGTATGTTTTACTTTTGTATGTACATACATTTTTATTAATTAAAAAATACTGAAATGAATCAATTACATGTTTCAAATCACAAACTCTTACCTAACAAAAGTAATGTATATCTTATTGAATTGATAAAATTAAAAATAATCAATTAGGTTTAAACACTCCTATCTTACTTCTTAAGTACTGAAATTTATCTCTAGGTAAGGCTTTAGTGAATATATCAGCATATTGCTCTTGGGTACATACATACTTTAAATTAATTTGTTTATCTGCATATTTTTCTTTAATAAAGTTATATTTAACATCTATGTGTTTGCACCGCTTATGATAGTCCACATTTTTAATCAAACAAATTGCACTTTGATTGTCTATATGTAAAGTCACTGAGTCTTGATGAAATGCTTTTATATCAATTAAAAGCCGTTTCAACCACATAACTTCTTTTGTAGTCGCACATGCTGCCATAAATTCAGCCTCTGTAGTTGATAAAGCAACACTCTGTTGATGTTGTGTTGTCCAGGTTACAGCAGCTCCATTTTTTATACAGACATATCCAGTTAAAGATCGCCGTGTGCATGTATCTTTCGCATAATCTGCATCACTATAAGCTTGTAGTTGATTGCTTTGGTGCGATGTGTAACACAAACCATAGTTTTGTGTTTCTTTTAGGTATTTCATAATTTTCTTCACAACATTCCAGTGTGTGTGATTATAACAATTTAAATATCGACTCACCAGACTGACTCCATATGTGATATCAGGTCTGCTTACAATAGCTAGGTGCATTAAGGATCCAACAGCTTCTCTATAGGGTATATCCTTGTCTGGTGCAGCTGAGTTCTTTTCTAGTGTAGTATGAGGATCTACTGGAATAGTATTACAGTTGGCATTCTGCATATTAAATTTACTTAATAATCTCTTAATATAGTTTGCTTGATGAATAAATATACATCCTTTAGACTTTTCTATTTGAAGGCCTACAAAGTTCTTTGGCTCACATATTTTAATATTAAAATTCTTGTTTAATTCACATATGACTACGTCTAACGATTCTCTTAAGCTTGACAGTAGAAGGCCATCATCTACATACAGTAGCAGGTATACTAAATTATTGTTTACATTGCCAATGTAAACACATTTATCGGCATGACTGCTTTTAAAACCAAATTTCTTAAGTAAACTATCAAATTTTTGGTTTCAGCATCTTGGAGCTTGTTTAAGGCCATATAGTGAACGATTGAGTTTACATACCAGATTTGATGATGTATCTAAACCTTCTGGTGGTGCCATGTATATGTCCTCCTTTATATCTCCATACAAGAAAGCAGTTTTTATATCAAACTGAATCATCTCTGAGTTGTGTTGAACTGCCTCTGAAAGTAAAACTCGAATCGAATCATACCTAACTGTAGGTGAGAAGGTTTCATTGTAGTCTATTCCTTGTGTCTGTGAGCAGCCCTTGGCACATAGCCTGGATTTATATAGCGGACCAGATGGCAGGTCTTTTATTTTAAAAACCCATTTAGAGCCAATTATCCGTACTCCTGGTGGTTTATCCACTAACTGCCAGGTTTTATTTTCTGTATGCGCCAACAACTCATCTTTGATTGACTCCTTCCATTTTGCTGCATTCACATTATGTGCAGATATTGCTTCACTATATGTCTGAGGGGCGTCCTGCTGATCTGAACTGTCATCTGTACATATATAGGTATTATAAGTATTACTTGCTTTATTCATTACATTCTTTGATCTTGTTGTAACATTTGAATAAATATCTTTCAGGTCTATTGATTCCTCTGGTTCATATAAAGATCCTTCATCAGAGTTGAAGGACTCATCGGTAGTTATATTTTGATCAGAAGATTCTAGAGTTGATTCGCTATTAATAGATTCATTATTGTACATAAGACTGTCTGAGGTAGATTCTGACAACGGCAATTTAATGTAATTTCTCATAACTGAATTTTCTAAGAATATTACATCTCTACTGATTAACACTTTCTTAGTTTTAGGATCAAAAAGTGTGTAACCTTTGGTCTGTTCACTGTAACCTATGAATATCATTTTAGTCGCTTTTGCATCCCATTTCTTAACCTTTTCTTTTGGTGTATGAACCATTGCTTCACATCCAAAGATTTGTAAATTACTAATATTGGGCTTCTCACCGGACCAGATTTCTTCAGGAGTTAGAAATGCCAGTGCTCTGGTTGGACAGCGGTTGGTGATGTAGGCTGCTGTCGAAACTGCTTCTGCCCAATACTTCTTCTGTAATTTAGCATTTAATAGCATACATCGAGCTCGTTCTAATAGTGTTCGATTCATTCTTTCCGCTAGCCCATTTTGTTGGGGCGTGTAAGGTGAGGATGTTTGATGAATAATTCCACATTTTGTTAGGAAAGATTTAAAGTCATTACTTAGATATTCTCTACCATTGTCTGTGCGTAAAATCTTTATTAATAAATTAATTTGTTTTTCTACCATGGCCTTAAATTCTTTGAATTTATCAAAAACATCTGACTTATTCTTTATTATATAAGTAGTTACTTTCCTGGAGAAGTCATCGATGAAGGTGACGAAATAGTGCGCTCCTCCCAGTGACTGGACTTCCATGGGGCCACAGACGTCAGAGTGTATGAGCTCCAGCAAACGTTTAGCTCTGGATCCTTCTGAAGGGAATGGATTTCTTGACTGCTTTCCCTCTAAACATGAAATACATACACCTTTGTCATTGTTTTCAATTTTCGCTCCAGTACTTTCAGATAATTTGTTTAGATCTTCAAAATTCAAATGTGCCATTCTTTGATGCCATAAGTAGCCATCATTTCTTGCAGTTGTAGATATGTATGCTGGAACACTTTGTGTATTGAGCCTGTACATATTATTTGTTAACTTTGCATTTGCCACTTGTAGATTATTTTTGTTAAAAATCCTGCAACCATCTTTGTCAAATTTAACTTGACAGCCATTTTGTATGATTTGACTTACAGAAAGAAGGTTGGTGGCTAGTTCAGGAACATAAAGAACATTCTGAACTCTTATAGTTTCAGACTTGCCATTATTCATAACATGTAGATTTACTTTACCACATGCTTTCACAATAAGTTTCTTATCATCAGCCACTTTGATAGTGTTGACCGGAGGTGGTATTTCATCATAAAGCCAGTCACGGTGCATTGTTAGATGCATTGATGCCCCTGAATCTATAAACCATCCATTGTCATTCGTTAATGAGGCAGAAAATACGACCACATAGCCCGAGTTGTCATTAGATTTATGTTCCTTCTTTTTATTCCTGCAATTCTTACTTATGTGTCCATAATTGTTGCATATATAGCACCTCGGACCTTTGTTGGGTTTGTTTGTCTTTTCTGAAGCTTGTTTGGATTTCTGCGAGTTAACTTTGCTTTTGTTAACATACAGCGCAGCAGTATCTGACTTTCTAACATCTTGCAGAAGCTTTGTTTTAACAGAGTCAGCCGTAATCACCAAACCCGAGCTTTCTAATGCCATAATCACTGGTTGATACAGATCTGGTAACCCTGCCAGTAGTAAGGTTCCCAGCCATTCATCATTTACCATAAATCCTATATTTCTCAATTTATGAGCAGTAGTCATTATTTTATTTATATAATCTTCAATTTTTTGGCATCCATCTAACATGGTAGTTATCAGATCTCTCAACAGCCACTTGATCACTTATAGGTTAAAACGCACAACTCTTATAGATTTTACTATTATTAATTTCGACTTTTTTTTAAAAAAAAACTTATTTTGCATTAATTACGTGGGTCTGGGCCCATAACCTGTTAAATATAGTATTAAATAAAAGAATACTTTCAACGTTTTACGTGGCTTTTAATTAGAGATTAACTACACATTAATTGACAAGAGGAAATGACAACTATATAGAAGAATCTCACACGTAGTGTTGTGCCCATCAATATAGAAGGGAGAAATTTATTATTATTACAACAAATAATTTATCACCTTGTTACATAGATTTTTCCCTTTCTTTTATATATATTTATTTACGGTACCTTACACCATCGACATCTAGTGACGCGAATATAAATACAAGATAAATCATAGTTATGAAAACATATATATATAAGAATGTTCTAAATACTATAACATATATAATTGCGAGAAACAAATACTAATACGATGATTTGGTAAAATTTCCGAAGAGAATCCAAATACGAATAATGCCAATGACGCTGATTATTTTAATTATGTTTATAATATGACAGAAATGGATGCATCCAACAAACCACGATATCCCATTTGGGAGCCAAAAATTTGTGGCGTATCTTTGGACTGTTTCTAAATAATGGACTTCAGCGCAGGCACTAAAACAATAATCGCTATACTTTAAGAAACTAAACATTATTAAATTTATACAGATAGGAGGACTTCAGTAGTTGGATCATTTGGAGTGAATGACTGAATAACTAACACCGAAGCCCCTGTTGAATAGGGCGAAGGAGCTTTACCCAGAGGGATGCTGTTAGTCATTTCGACTTTCGACTAACGCGGCGAACATCTGTTGGGTTCTCATTTGAATTATTGAGTATATCACGTTGATTCTTCTTGTCAACTCAGTCACCGACAGGACGTTGTAATATACGGATGCGTCACGCTGGTGCCATTTTCCATATACGAAGTAGTTAGCCTTATCGGCTAATAAAGAGCCACTTTGAAACTTTTTTGGTAAGTCTTGTATTTTTTTGGGTTATTCACTTACGGTCAATGTTTAAAATGGCTTCAAAACAGTCATGCAGTGTAGAAAATTACACAAAAACATTACTGAATGAGGAAGCCTACCAAAATAACAGTGATGATGAATCTAAAGCATGATATTCTTCCGAATTATTTAACATATTCATTAGAATACGCCTGAAAATTATTATTTTCAATTTTTACACAATACGTCTTTAAAAATACCCCAACATGTTTCCCGTACAAATAGCTTAATTTCTGTGAGACTTCTATAATTAATCTTAATTAATGATTTTTCCTCTGTGTTTGTGTAATTGTGTTCTTAAAATATAAACTGGTCTATAAAAGGCGTTTGAAAAAATTGAAAAAAAAATTTTTTCAAGCGTATTCTAGTGTAGGTATATGTTAAATTGTTCGGAATCATATAAATTTAAAAAAATATTGCTTCATATTCAACTCTAAAAATATAGAGGCATAATTTCAAGAGACAACATCTATGTATACCTACTATGTATACTAATATCAAGGAATTAAGACTTTTATAGACCAGTTTATATTCTAAGAAGTATTCTTGTGGTCTATAAACTGATCTATAAAAGGCGTTTGAAAAAATTGAAAAAAATAATTTTCAAGCGTATTCTAGTGTAGGTATATGTTAAATTGTTCGGAATCATATAAATATAAAAAAATATTGCTTCATATTCAACTCTAAAAATATAGAGGCATAATTTCTAGAGACAACATCTATGTATACCTACTATGTATACTAATATCAAGGAAATTGCAAATTTTGGACCATAGATGAATATTACACAGATGCTTCAAATGTGTGAAATAAGACGGATAAAAAACAATGCAATGCAATTAGGGTGAAATTAGTGAATGTTGCATTGTCTACAGTGATTACGTAACCCACCTACTATGGGTCGTAAGCCCTCTGAACACCCTATAAAAAGTTCCAAAGATGTTTCCCATGTAAATAGTTTTGTCCATGTGAGACTTCTATTATTTATCTTAATTAATGATTATCCCTCTGTGAACAAAACGAGTAATTGTGTTCTTCACACTCGTTTTATTCTACAGAACATACATATAAAAATATTGTAAGTATATAATACGCTACGTTATTAACTGCTTAAGAAATCATATAAATCTATGAAAATTTTTCCTTTATATCTTTTCCTAGTACATATTTAGTCTTAAAATATGCTTTTGGGAATGAGTCGTGTTTACAAATAATTGAATTATTGCAATGAAAATGTAACACTGATAGTTGATACTAATTTTGGATAAAAAGTACAATCAAATAAAAGATATTGTATTCGAAATTGGTTGCGGCCATGTATACATCTTTCCATCAAAGTAAGACAATCGATTTAGTATGCGTAAGACGTGCGTACGACGCACATTGTTTCCTTATGCTAGTGTTTATGCCCGTAAACACCAACACAATGAAACAATGTGAAATAACTTATTCGATTTCCTTTATTAAATAGAAAGATGTATACTACCTATGTATTCGTCTTTCCATTTATTAATTTGAATATTTTTCCACACAGTTTAATGTAAACTTTTATTGACTCTGATCATCTCCAAATTGTGAATGAACTTTCGTGGTTCTTAACTATTGATGACAAATTATAAGCAAAACCTTTTCGTGCATTATCGTTATACAAGATTTACAGCCGACTGCCACTTCAATTCCCTAGAATAATTGATAAGCTGAGGAAGAACGATGGAGCACTTTGTGCTTGTTATATCCAATAGTGCGCCGAGAAGCCTCCTGGCATATTAAAGTAGGAGAAATACGGTTAAAATTATCTAACGTAAATAATACAATTATTTTATCTTAATTTTATTGCAGTATATTACTGTTGGGTAAAAAAATATACAAATAAAACGTCTAAAGATATCAATATTTTTTTAATACTAAATTAAAATATTTCCACGAGATTCTGAACAGTCTGGAGATTTTTAGGATATTCTGGATAGTGATGGACTTTCTCTTTTCACACAAATTAATAAATGGTACTATCGACTGTCCTCAACTATAAAAACGTATTTACTTGTGTGTTCCACCTCGCGTAACTAGAAGTCATCCAGGTTTTGCCGTGGAAACTGCAGCTACTAACTACGTTTCTAATTCCCCACTGCAAAGACTTCCTAGACTAGCAAACAGATACGAGCAACTTTACGTTATTGCCACCAACTTTGTAATATTTCAAAATATTTTAAAAACTGTATTCAAAGATTACTAGTATTTGTCAAATTGGACTTAAATAATCGATTTGTATTTGTTTTGATTATTGATTTAGTGAGATAACTAACTTTTATGTAACATTTTATTTTATTATGATTTTGTAGGCTAAACTTTCACTCTTTATCATTATTTATATATTTTTTTATTTTTATTATCTTAAGTTTCTGCTTAGTTATTTTCACGCTTGTAACTTTTTACTATAGATATCTTTATATATTTGTATTTGAATTTGCTTTCCACTTTATATTATTATCATACCTGTAAACCATACTTAAAATAACATAAAATTCCACAAGGACAAGGTAAATTTTAAGTCCAATTCGACAAATACTTTATACACCTTAAAACCTTTTAAGGTATAATATAATATATTATATTATACCTCACTCCAAACAAAAGCGCGGGCTCCCCTCCATTAACAAAATTCTGTAATCTATATTAATATCCTAAGCGCCCACATTTTATTTGGAGAATGAGGCAAAAAATTTTTGGCCGAAAATATATTTTTTACTAATTTAAATACATAATAATTTAAATACAAGCGTGATTTTTGTAACATAATTTTTTCGTCTTGCGGTCCACGGTATTTGCAGCATACGATGCCAACACTACATCTAGAAAGCATCGCGCATGTTTTTTCTTTTCTTATCAGGGTTCAAGTTTTGACTCCATTTTGACTACGGAGAATAGCAGGGCTTTAACCAGCCGAAATTTTAAGTACCTTAAGATGTTGATCATTTCTCCTTCAAACATCGCCTTCGCATTCTCTATTTCTTGAAATCCCGGGTAGATGAAACTATTGACCTCTTTGTAGTCATCATCAAGATTAGTTCTCAGTATTTAGTTAAAAAGACTTTAGATATTTAGACAAGAGAGTACTTTTGTCTTGCTTCTGTTTATTTTAAGACAACAACTAAACCCTCTCCAACACTGCGGCTTCTTTATTCATTCGTCAATTCAAGTTAACAATAAAATGGACAATAAATTAAATGCACTGCATAATAAATTACGCAAATATCAATTTTGTTGAAATGTTATAGGTCAATATTAATATTCTTTAAAAATAAAGAGCAAAACATAGGAAATAATAAGTTTGAATTAAATTTGAAAAGAATTTTTATTCAGAAGCAGACAACAATGTAGGTAACACAACAATGGCGGAAGAAAAGACAAATTTTGTTGAAATTATAAAAGTTTGGCTTTAGAATTCCTCCAGAAACTTAACTGAAATGCTGTGTGAAGATAATTTTATGCGGTACCTGTTCAGAAACTTTACTTTAAGGGCACAATTTTCTTGTAATTCCGTGGTAGTTAATGAGAAGTTTTACTTCAAAATTAGTGTTTGACACAATTTACCCAGTGCATTTCTGAGTGCTTATTAATAATCATGCATGGATTTTGGTTCAAAGATTCATTTAAAAATATTTCAAACATTAAATTAAATTTGTTTATCACAAAAACTTAGATCTTTTCGCTACTTGAACGTTGTATTTTAATTTTGTATTTTGTAAAAGCCTGATTCAAGGTGTGTATTATTAATAAAAAAAAGCTACGAAGATATTATTATATATCCAATTAAAGTTCAGTATGCTACATCATCTATCATTATTTTAACAAAACTTATAAGAAAAGGGATTAAACGGGATTTAGAAGTAGAAAATCTCTGTCTTTTATTTTTAAGAATAAGTCAAATATAACCAAGGAGCTTCTGAGCAGTGCTTTTTTTCTTTTTCTCAACTGTATAAATACGCTGATTTAGACGTGTTCTGATAAATGTCTCCCAAGAGGATTTATGGAACGCCTTTCCATCGAGCACTCCTGTAAAACCAAGATCCCGACGTTTCCCGAGACGCGGAACTGTTTTGAGAGGAAATAAATCGATGTTTATAAACAAGATTCTTTACGAACATTTCTAAATATATGTTTAGAATCCCAAAAATTATATGCGCTGCTTAGTAAAAATTTGTATAATATATACCTACATATATATTTCATATAATATAATATATTATATTTAAAATGCCGATGTTATTTATGAAGGTTCTTTTAACCACACCTGTGTACCTACTCGTATATAACCCGATGCGGTATATGATTACTATAAATGAGCCTATCAATCTACGAAAATAATTTTTTATTGTATACCTAGCTGGAATATTGAAAAAAGTTAAGAAGGGTAAGAATTTCACAGTATATTATTTTTTTAATTTTTAATGAACTTCACCAAATAATTAAACCAATTTTTTACTAAAATATCAGGAATACCTACCTAACTCTCGCTGAAAAATGTTTAAATAGTCCTGAATTAATATTTTAAAATATATATGGAATATTTAAAACAGTGCAGGTAATCTAATGGAAGTAATTTTTATCACTTATATAGTAATTTATTTTTTAATATAATCGATAAAAATGATATTTTTCTCTAAGCTTACCTACATACTTTTTTCAATACGATATAGTACTCTGCAGGTGGCTTACCTTATTAAGCTGTGTACAGACATCTTGCAGAAACAAATTAGAATTGTAGAGAATCTTACCTGGAAAAGAAAAAACAATGTTGTAAACAAATATACCCGGTAAATTAAAATGCTTAAAATAATACATATTATCCTTAAAAGTTAGAGTGAACGCCATCTATATAAAAAAAAATGCAGAAATTATTCCAGAGCAAGTTGGTTTACTTCCCTGCTAAACAATATGCGTTGAGCATCAAAAAGATAGATGTCTCTATAGTAGCCCCAAGAAATAAATGTTTGAATTATATTTACAGCGACATCTTTTGATAAAAATTGGATTTTTTTTAAGAAAGGTTCCTTCGTAAGAGCAAAGAAATAAGAACAAACCGTTATTAATAAATATACAGCCGATTTTTATTTCGGTAATGGTAGTGGCAATAATCCAGTATTCAATGTTTTGCTTTAGATATATCACACATTGCTCCTAGACTATACATTATCATCATCATCATTATCTTCATGCCCCTATCTTAGCACCGTAGGGGGATTAGCTGTTAAATAAAAGCAGAGGCAAACTTGAACTTTTTAGATATTTTTTTCCAAGACCAGTTGGTAGTGGTGAAATACAAAAATAATTGTATGAACTCTATTAAAATGTTTTACCACAATGTTTTTGCAGTACATACATTAAAAATATGTAATATTACAGATTTGGATCATGTGTTTCAATAAATATTTGATTGTAACAACTATTGATATGTTTCACCTATTTAAAATATCGCACTGTAGGTACTTAACTAAAAATATCACATACGCCATCCCCATAATTCAAGATCATTTAATTGGGGTGCACAAGATTAAAAATATTTCTCACAAGTAAGTAGGTATATATCGTCACCCCAGTTCTATCTTATCGTGAGGTCAAAATCGTCGTTTTTGACTTATTATGATAGCGTGAAGCTTTGAGACTTACTCTACAAATCGCTCCAATCCATTTTATTGTACCTACTCTAGTTTCGTCGGTACAGAATTCCATTTTGTCGTGCTGAAATTTTGGTGTTTGATCTCAGTTCTATCTTGTCGTATGTATATTACGTTCATACAAAAGTTTTAAAAAAAGTTAGTTCTATCTTGTCGTAACATTCAATTTAGGCTCCCACTTGTCGAATCTGGCCCGATATCTCTTCTAATTCAATTAAAAATTAAAAAATATAACCTACGAAAAAGTAAAATTAGAGATATTAATTTTTATTTCTTAGTCCTCCTCACTAGGGGTTCCTGTGCTGAGGCGGACTAGTTTATACTTATTTATTTTCTATTTTTAAATTACTGCGTAGTTTTCAATACTCCTAATTTATGTGCATCGACTTGTTTTAGCCTTGCTTTTATCTTTTTTTTGAACTCTTCAATCTTTTCAATATTTTTGAAGGTTGGGGGAAGGATGTTGTAGAGTTTTGCTGCAAAATAGATATAGCTTCTTTGGCCAAAAGTTGTGTTGTAAGTTGGTATATTTCTATTTACCATTTTACTACCTCTCGTATTATATGCCGGTGTTCTATTGTTTTGTTTTGTGTCTTTAAATTGGTGTAAGAGAATACTCTTGGCATATATTTGTTTTATGTTCGGTACGTCAAAACATTTAAAGATCTCTTTTGAGGGCGTTCTGATTGGAAGTTTTAAAATGGTTTTTATAATGCTCTTTTGCGATATATTTAAATGGTTGATATAGTATGTTGTGGCAGATCCCCATGCTAAGATTCCATACTCAACCGAGAATGACATAAGGCAAAGTAAACTTTTTTAATATCTTCCTTAAATAGTATATTTCTTAAGTTTTTAAATAAATATATAAGTTTTGTGAGCTTTTTAATGATTCCATTTATGTGAGAGTTCCATCGAAGATTTTCATCTATTTCTACTCCAATATATTTAATGTTTTTTGTCTTCGTGATGGTGGGGCAAGAGCACTGAAATTGTTGGTTTTTACATTCATGTACTTTAAGAGAGTATTCTTTACCAATTAAAACGAAAAGAATTTTTGAATTACAGTGCTGGTGGCGATGGGCTATCCTTTATTCCATATACTCAAATAAGGCAAATGAGATATGAACTAAATGATATACTTAACATCAAGTACATATAAGACAAACATGGATTTGACATCATTCGTAGATAATAAATTACAAAAAACACATCGGAGACGTGAAAATCCTTTTAATATTTCCCATATTAAGATTTGCGACCCTTGAGGTGAGTCGGTACTCACGAAAACGGCGATATACAAATGATCCAAATATTATTATTATAATTAAGTCCTGAGCTGTGGAAAAAAACGTGATCTAGCATCAATGCTTTCATGCACGCCACCGGTAGATAAAATATTTTACGAAAATTTACTTAAAAATCATTGTTTTTGTCTTTATTATAATTTTTTATTTAGTATTTCTTTATTATTTTCTTATCACCCCAGCAAAAAACTTCTCTGGTCTTGTAAATCATAGTTTATTGTAGTATTACTGTTGTTTAAATTGTTATTTTATGGTAGAGTTTCATAAAAATGATATCATTATCGCTTAAATTAAGTTAACAAATAATTTAATCAAATCATTTCAATTCTTATATACTTTTTTAAATGAAAACAATTTTTTCCTGTTATTTTGAAGCGAACAATTACTAAAAAACCTTAAAATGGCAAAATTATAATAAACGGTACCCGGTTAATCTAATTTTTCTCTTACAAATGACGTAATAAAAAAATAGAATATTATCATTAACTCGGAAAAGAATAATATTGTTTCCTGTAGTTGGAAAATCAATTTCAAACTTTGAATGCGTTTTACTCAAAACTGTTGTTTTGACCTTACGACAAGATAGAACTGGGGTGACGATATGTAGGCATGATAAATAAATAATCATTAACATTGAAAAGATGAAATTATTATATTATATTATTCTCCCACGCTTTATTCCCCTGACCAGAGAACTTTGTTGTCCTGATTAAACTTCAAAGTCAAATTAATTTCCCGTTCAATTAATTATTCTCTCCTGCCCTCCGGCAGTATCATATACCTACGAATCACTCTCAAATATTTAGTGTAGGGTAGTCGCACGTGTAACAAAAACATGTCTAAGTTGTGAAGTTAAAATCGTTGATTCGTGATATATACAATTAATTAAAAGTGTTTGATTTAGGTGTTTGTATTTATAAATTTTAATATTAAAGAACTTTCCGTCTGACGTTTCGGATCCCATTGCATGGTCCATCATGAAGGTTGAGTGTTGATGATGTTGTAGAGCTTGACCAATGTAAATTGGCGTGCGGCGACTTTGGAACTAAAACCCGCCCCGCCCGCACCCGGCGTTAACCCCTCGCCCTGTCATTCAGTTCAATTTCGTATTTGCGCGGGAGCTGTGACCTCTTGATTTCCAATAAACACTGAATTATTATGTCCAAAACATTCAAAACAGTCCGGGGTGGTGCAAGAACAATTGCCAATGAAGTATTAAAGTTTTGCGAAGCTGAAAAACCAAATAATGGACCAATTTACCGCTATTACTGGTTCGATTCTTTAGTATTGCCCGACCAAATTTCTATTAAAGGCTCCGACACGGGTCACCAGACACTCTGTATATTATGTATTGTGTGATAAATTTACACCCTGGCAACTTCCGTTTCGCGACAGGGACGCCTTCCCTCGCATGCCAATTTATACTGGTGGCATTCTAGTTAAGTACTGGCTGGCAATACCGAGTCAAAAACAGAGTGTGTCTATGTTTATGTTTTCCGTGGCAATACCGCGTTGAAGACATGTATAGTCACAAATTGTCTTGTGTGAGGTGTTTCTTACATATATTGTCGGTTCACTATCTTTGTGAAAATTCGCAAAGATATGGTTTTTGAAGCGCCAGGTACCAAGGGTTTTCAATTTGAGACCATCATCTCACATGATGTTCACAAGGTTCTTATAGATTTGCATCCTTGACAAGACGTACATGATGATTCTTGGGATTTCCTAGAATCTTTGGCTCGAATGTAAAGTAATGTCCGCTATCCAGATAGTGTTCATCCAGCACTGATTTTTCTGGATGGCCAAGTTTGCATGCCAGTTTGTGCTCTTGAAAATGAGTAATTTTGGAAATTGTGCGTGCTGTTATTCATATGTACACCTTGCAGTCTTGATAGTCGACTCTATAAACACAATCCGTTTCTAGGCGGTCTCAATCCATCCTTGATCTCAATAGGTCCTTTACTTTGGCGTTGGTTCCGAATACTGTCCAAGTATCACGTTTCTTAAAATTTTTGGCAATTCTTTTGAACAAAGAAAGGCAATGGCTTTGATCTCAGCTTCTGTATGTTTTATGGGATGATTAGACGTCATTCTTTTGATATGCTGTATCTGGTGCCTTTGGTACCCATTTCTTCCCAGTTACTGAGTGTTCTCATCTCCTTTTATAGGTAATCGTCTTCTTCTATTTTTTTTACTAGATTTTCACATCTTTGAAGATTTTTTTTCGTTTTTAGTACATAAAAATAATGACTAGGAATTGTAAGACTTCGTTCAGAAACATACATTTTAAAATTTAATACGCACACGACGAAAAGAGTAAATGTTTTACGTTCAGATATTTTAAACATGAATAAAAATATTTGCGATTTTTGTTCCCATCATTTAAATGGTTCCTATTTAAAATAATAACAAATATTATTCAAGTCTTTAATATTTGGTTAGATTCAAAAATTGTTATTTAAATGGAACAAAAGAGAACACGCCAAACAAAATACTAGTCAAGGTTTCAGCACATCTATGGTTATGTAACAAATACATACTTTTTGTTAAGCAAAAACAATCAATAATCACTAGAAACTTGGTAACTAGCCAAAATCTGAACAAAAAAATCCGAATTCACATTCCGTATAGGTACCTTTATAGAGATCAGTATTTAAAATGAAATATTATAAAATAATTCAATTCAATACATATTTAATTTAAAATTCAATATTATACATTCTATAAATAGATTCAACATTATTTCTGAGGCAAGGAAAATACAACACAAATTACTTTAAGTTAAGACTGAATATTTATTGCAAATGCATATATTTCGATGTTTGGCCGCGGCCAAAAAAATTATTTTCAGTGTCTTAGAATTCATCAACAGTTGCTTAATATTTGTATGTATGCAGAATATGTTTTCTTACGAGTATAAAGCCAATATTATGATGATAATATTGTCCTTCAATAATTACGAAATATTCAATATAGCGAATTCCCGATATCAAAGAAAGATAATCTAATTATGTTTCTTTACGTACAATTTGTTAATATATTTGTTTATAATGTAATTTTATCAAACATTTCTATTCTAAAGATTTAAGGTTTATATTACAGTCGTTTGACGTATTTAGGTATTGAAATAAAATGTATGCTTTACACGAGCAGCATAGATATGTACAGATGTGATTCTCGTTTCGATGGAGTTATATCACATGTACGTCCTTGAGAGGTGTGGCGAGAGGACGCTCTCCTGATGACGCTGTGAAATGAAAAAGCGAAACGTCAAAAATCGAATCTCTGCATATCCATACGGTTCGTAAAATGTACGCTTACAAAAATATTTCAGCATACATTTTACCAATGCTACGGTTTTATATTTATAAAAAAACTTGTTCATTTTATAAGTTACGTAAAAAGTTTTGAACTATATATATCTAATAGTACTTTTAAAATTTAATCTTATATTATATATATATTATAAAATCACAATCTGAAAAATACTTAAGTATCTACCGAATTAAATCTGGAATCAAAGCAATATGTAATGCAGCTCATTCTCGAAGATTAGACAATTAGATAGATTTTTTTCGATTATACTTCCCTTGAGAGCAGCGGCTGGATACGAGGAGATATGTCGCAGGTTCTGTTAATGAAAACAAATGATAGGAGAATCTGTATTTCCACGGTCCACAGATACCAAGGGCTAGGGATCGAGCCATTTATTATTTCATTCAGTGGATATCGGAAAAGTCTCAACGGTACAGACACGCGAGGAAAATGTAAGATGGCTAAAAGGCGATATTTCTTTAAGTCTGCAAGGGTATTTTTGTAGGAATTCCTAAATTTTCTTTGAGCGAACATATCCCCATAGAGTCTGAAGCTACGATAATATTTTTGATGGAGGTATTTCGACAAGTATAAGAAAAATTGTCGAAGTTTATTCAACCCTACTGAATATATTATTGGAAGAAATAAAACTTTATCTTAAGAAAACGTGGATTGATTTTATTAAAATAATTGATTGAAATTCACGATTGAGAGAAGAAAAAATATTTATTATACATATTAAATAATAACACGTAAATGAGATTTAAAAATTAAAAGCACCGCTTAAACTATTTGAGCGAAATTTTAATTCGACATCAATTCATGATAAATATTCTGTCATCCGTTAATTTTCCGAACATTATAATTTATTACAATGACCAATAATTATTATAAATTGGGAAAAAATCGTGTATTGCTGTAATATTAAAGTGCTAATAATTTCTGAGCATAATGAAATAATTTAATAAAGGGCTTTTTTTCTCCAAAATATAAAAATGGGAATTTTTATTTAAAAATTCTACATATCCATTATGGAATACATCTGCTTGCCGAAGACATAATACTGGAATTGACAGTATTATGTCTTCGGTTGTGATTTAACTAATTTTGGTAACAGTTAGTGTAAATATATCTGAGTGTTGTACATCGCCGAGCACTTTTTGGCATTTTTAAGGTATCTTCAAAGGTATAAACTAACTGTACTTGTGAAACTAATTCTCCAATGTATTCTTTCTGAATCATTTTTATTTCTGACAGATAAAGAAATTTTGAGAATTGAAATTTAATAGGTACAATCTATTTTTATTATTTAAGAACTACACATATACCTAATGTGTGTATTACAAAGTTTAACATTGTGTTAATTAAAATAATCTTGTTACGCCACAAAGTAACTGCCATATCAATCAATAATATTGTAAGTAGAAAGAATAGCACATTATCCAAGTCCCTTGAAAAATGTCAAAATACTATCGTAGGATCTATAACGGTCTACCCTTATGTACAGCCTTCGAGAAACATCTACAAAATTTGAGAAAAACCTGGAAAGGCTTAGAAGCGACGACAGCTTTCTCCTAAACACCAGAATAATCTAGAAGATTCGATAAGTTTTGGATATAAATAGCGTGGATCTAGGCTATCGCGGAAAGTTCTGTTTTTGACAGTTCATTCAAAGCACGCAAAGTACGCGTGAGGCAACGGCCGGCCGGTGTGGTCGGTCGGAACGATAAATATCGAGCGAAATAATCGGGTGGAGTACTTATCTGGCGATTTTTATATAAGCGATAACGTGCGAGAATGAAATATTCTATACACCTATACACAATTCAGAAGTATACGGATACCCGCCTTTAAGTTTTTTAGAAACATAATTCTGTCAGAAAACGTTTCTTGGTTCATTTCGTGGTTTTTATTTAATGAAAACTAGATAAATGTCGTGTTAACATATACCTGTTAATGAGTGCGTTATCAAACGAACAAAATAATTTTGTTGCCTGTCCGTCCGTTCGTACGTTCGTACGTCTTTCTGTCTGTCCCAATAACTTCGTGTAGCGTCCTTTTTTTTAAATTTTAATAAAGCGTAATTTCCTTCGAATTCACTGCTAAAAAAAGAAATTAAACGCGCCGGAGATGGGGCTTGAACCCCGGACCATCATACTCGAAGGCGGCAACAATAGCTATGGCGTTATCGCCGAGCCTACATTATCCGTCAAAAATACAACACGTAAAGGATTTAGCAAAGACACGAACCATGTCTCGTTTCGCCCAGCACAATCGCCATGGTTTAAATAGTACCTTTTTTAAGGCGACACATTCACTGCAATTGCGTATTTCGGCGTTTTTTCACAAGAGTGTGAGTTTTTATAATTCATTTATATCAGAATGTATATTCTGGACTGCATTTATTTTAGAATAATAACTTAGATAAAACCTTTGATCTTATACTAATGTTATAAACTGAACATAATTAAAAATAATTTAATCGACAGGCCGCGGCCAAAAAAAATGTTTTAAGTGTCCTAGGCGGTACAAAGTTTTATTGAATATTTATATGTACGCATAAAATGTTTTTTTATAAGTTTGAAGTATACTTCATTATCTAGAATCCGGAATAAAGAAATTGAGAAACATTAAATTTTAACAAAGTTATAATGAAAGATTTTTTTACATTTTTTGTTGATTTTAAAACACTTTTTATTTATATAAAGAGATGATTTATTTATTTCCGTATTTCCAGGCTTTACTCATTTAATAAAAACACCTTTATTATTATTTAAAAATAAAAATACTAAAGTATGAAATGTGCCAATAAATGACGTAATTATAAAACAGAATGCCGTTTTCAGCGGCGTTATTTATTGGTACATTTCATATTTTGAAATTTTTATTTTTAAAAAATAATTAAGATATTTTTATTTGAAAAAAATGTGATTTAAGTCTCAAAATACGGGAACAAATAGAATACACTGTTAAAAATTATCTCTTTAAATTAATAAAAAGCGTATTAATATCAACACAAAACGTAAAAATTTCTTACAAATTTAAAACATTATAATTTTATTTATATTCAATATTTCTTAATTTCCTTAGTACAGAATCTAGATAATGTAGTATACTTTATATGTATAAAAAAACATATTATGCGTACATATAATTATTCATTAAAACTTTGCGCCGCCTAGGACACCAAAAACGATTTTTTGGCCGCGGCATGTCGATAAATGTATATATTTTCTTAATTATTATTATTGAAAATTATTTTCAGTTTATTACTTTTATATAAAAAAAAACGTTCTATCTAAGTTATTGCCCTGAAAAAATGCAGTTTAGAGTATACATTCTGATATAAATGAAATAAATACCCACATTTTCGTAAAATATGCATTTGTAGTGAACGTCCAGCCTTAACCTCCCTCAGGCAAAATATAAAAAATCTTATATCTTAATCAATTAATTAAATATAAGTCGTTATTAGTATTTCATGGATGTCCGCTATAAATAAGTAAATATTCATTCTTTAGTAACCAGCATGTAAAAATACCGTTATTTTTGACGGGTTTCAGCTAGTACATAATAATTTTACAAACCGTTGTACGTATGTTGTACACAACAATCTTAAAAAAACAGAGTGTGTATGGTGTATACAATCTTAAAAATTATAAAGCAGAAAATCGGTTTGCCTGAAGAAACTATGATACAACCCTCGAAGGGTGTACTCTGTCGTTATATTAACACATTTATTGTGTTAATTATTTCGTTATCCTTATTTCGTCTGCAATTTCAACGCGACTATTTTCAGTTCAATCATTCAAGCTTTAAAAAAATCAATAAACTGTCAAAAATATATATTTACTAAGAAGAAAAATGTTTTTGAAATATAATTATTAAAGAATCATTTGAACATGCTGAGACACTCTTTAAATAATTTTTTTCGGATTTTTCCTTTCTTGCAAGCATAATTTTTTTCAATATTTTTAATAAGTACGAGGGGATAAGAAATTAATACATAGGTACAAGAATTTAAATCTCCGGCAAAACCGGGTGATAGAGCTAGTCTTAATTATACAGCGGAAAATTTACTTGTTTGAACCAACAAAATATCGCGAACGGTTGAGATCCGGCGTTGTAAAATTTTTGCGAAAAGTCAATGCGACTATTTTCAGCTCCTAACGTCATTTAGATAATGAGTAACAGTACTTTTGAAAAATCTATTAACTGCCTAATTATGAGACAAAATGTTATGTCATTTGTTCTTAATTTACGAAATTGTTAATAAGAAAAAATATTTGACATTCTGATAAAATGATGATAGGTTGAAGCTAGTATTTTAAAATTCCTGCAAATTTTTGTTGGTTATACACAATAATCCTCAAAAATTGAGTATGTTACGCACAATAATACTGAAACTGGGCTAGCGGTGTTACTGCCTTAATTGAAATATTTTTCAAATATTGCGCTAAACCATTATTACATTTTGACTTTAAATATTTGAACAAAATTACTTCGGTTTTTTTAATAGCTTATAATTAAATGACTTAATTAACTCTCTTGTTACCCTTCATTAAAAAGTAATTCTTAATTAAACGATAAAAAAAATATACCATGGGGATGGACCCTAGGCAATACTAAAATGTCCTGTATAATGAATTGAAAGGGAGTTCTGAAAATTATTTGAAATAATTGACAAACTACTTCCTTAATTTAGTAAAGTAAATACTTCGGGGAAATGAATAGCTACCCTTACGTGACCGCAGCAGAGTAATTTTATGAAGTGATGTGAAACGTTAATTTAATTGTTATTTTTTATTATTTTTGTTACCAGGCTGGCTCGGTTTAAAGGCCTTTTTTTTAATACATTAACATACAGAAGACGGGACCCGTTGTATGAACAATAGCTCTCATGTCGGTCCTACACTTTCGCCACACATTTTTGTCATTTTTTTAATGCTAAAGTGGCTGCCCCGCTGACACTCATGGGAATGCAAGGGGGCGGGGAGGCGTCCACACAAAACCTCTTCTCTGCCTCCAAGGCGACAAATTGAAACATACTTATCACCCATTAAGTGGGATTTACAAGTTTCATATGCACAAGAGATGCTACCGCTTAAGTACAAAATATGTTCAGTATGCAAAATATATGAATGTACAAAGTCCACAGTGTTCATATTTCATAGTACTCAGCCTAAAGATAATAACACAGCATGTAAGTATAGATGCAATTTAGAAGCCAAATAAAATAACAAGCACATTAAAAGACTCGCCAGTCCGGAGATCCTCTGCCGGCAGATTCAATCACGGTAATTAGCCTAACTAAATAAATTACGTCTATAGAAGTTTCGCCATAACAGAAATTGCAAGTGGAAAATAAAAACTAGTACACAGCAGTCACACTCCAGCAGGAGACCCTCTTAGAATTTCCCAGCGGGAGACCCACACCCGAATAAAATCTGTTCAGTAAATTCCTGAGAAGTTCAGCGTTTACTATGGAGACACTACCTACACCCTTTATCAAATCCTCTCGACAATCATCTAAAATAAGGCAATCCTTTAATAACTGCTTCGGTGTCTACTTCACGCAGCCGCAGGTACATCACGGGTCACTAGCAAGTCCCAAATCAAATAACTTGCTCTTGAATTCACTGTGACCCGAGACAATCTGCATCGCGAAATGATCAAGCACTGGAGGACCATCTTTTCTTTTTTCCCGAACCGATACTGAGGGGACGAAGTTGTAGGTCCACCTCCTCTGAGCCGCTGTTTTCCACTTTTTCTGACATATTCTTGAAGTCTCACGCCTAAGCCCTGCACAGAGTTCTTTAAACATTGTGGTGTCTGGGGGCCTAAAAGCCTTTTTTATTATACATATAAAATTTAATATACATATAAAGAGAACACTGATCTCATAACTATGGTTTGAATATACAAATAATATGTACATACCTTAAACCAAACCAACATTTGGCATACTCGCTTATACCAACTATCGCGAGTTACATGCTAGACTTCGTTGATATCAGAACACAAATATCCTATGCTTGTGTAGTAATTTTATATCTCCTATATTTGTTAATCTTATTAATAACAATATTTTTACCTTCATCTTTTGTTTTTGTTTTGTTTCGTCATTTGTTGTATTTTACATTTCTGCTCTGATGGTCATAAATTGTTTTTACATTGTGCCATAACAATATAACAATATTTAAAATCTCTATTAAAACATAAATAAAAATAAAATAGAACAAAGTGAATATAAAAAAAAAATTGATAAAAAATAAACAAAATAAATATATTACAAAAATATGTTAATTCTTAATTTTGTCTTTCTACAAAGCTGCTAGCTAATTTGACGTATAAAATATCTTAATAATATTTCTTTTATTCTAAATCAGAAATTTGAAATAAGATTTATATACTCATTTATTGTATATATTATATAATATAATATTACTAGATGGCTATTTTTTATGGTAAAGGGGGTAGAATGTTGTTCGCGGGCCGAAAGTTACAAATCCACGCCTCAACAGAAGGAAAGATAGATAGATAACCTATGGGGAAAACGATATATGTTTGAAGGCTCAAGCTGAGAGGAAGAGGACGATAATATATAAGAGAAATGATGGAGATTGGAAATTTTAATCCTACTGTGGATAGACTGAAGAAGACGTAGGTATATACGAAGGTACGATGATAAGATAATGTCTTATATTAGATATATTGAGGAATTATCGTTATCGGTTTTAGGGTTACAGTAAAGGGCACAATTACAAGGAATATTTTTTTCATGAAGGATAAATACACGCTAGTTTTGCAAGGGGCTGGAGTGGAGTGGAAATAGTGGATGAAGGAGGGGTTTTGAAAATAAATACATATTGTAAAAAATAAACAAATTAGATGAATCAAATAGAAAGACATACAAACAGAACCATTAAACCAAAAATTTTTACGGTGTATGTCGAGCAAGCGTGATACCAGTACAATAACCAATTAAGATTACGAACAATCTTGACTAAGGCCGGCGCCACACTGAGCGTATCTTCCGTCGCCCTTCCATCTTCCATCTTCCATCTTTTCCCTAGCCTAAAATCGGAAATAAAAAGAAAAATACTTCAGTGCATTTGATAAGCACTTTTTGTTTGGAAAGAAATGTAGCGGCGTTTCGCGATGGAAGAGACACGGCGGAAGATCCGCGCAGGGTGGCGCTGCGCCGGCCTAACGAGTACATATTTATTATGTAGTCTTGGGAGCTATTTGAGAATGGAATAATAGATAAGTATATGTATAATTTAAACAATACTAACTGACAAAACAATTTGAATTAAATATCATAGAACATAACTAGGTTGTTTTGAAATTGCTTCAGCATATTATGTTTATTCATTGTAAAATTTAAATATTTTCATATCACCTCGCCTGTCAAAAATGAATTTTATTTTATATATTTCAGCTGCCAGTTAAGGCTGTGAGATCAGCGCTATCTAGAGTAATGTAGCGTCTAGATAACGTCAGTGATGGATATAATTAAATAGAGAATAATGCTTTTTTATTTCTTATAGCTTATTATTATATCGACGCACCCTACGTGAAGTACTCGATCTGCAAATCTGTTACTTTGCAGAAGAGAGCTTGGATCGTATTATTTTATAAATAAACCTTTTATGTGAAATTCTAAACTACAAATTATTTTAAATCTTTAAAATATGCAATACTACTGTTTATTAAAAAAATACGATCTAATCTCTCTCCTAAAATGTAACAGATTTACACAATACTTTACGTAGGGCATGTCGATATTATACCTTATTATTATGGGAGTCATCTGGTAGCGTTAGTAACGGACCTTGGTATATAGACAATTATATATTTTTATTAATACCAATGACACATACGATATAGAAGTGGATTAGTTTTAATTTTAATTAAACTGAAATATTATAAAAAAAATCTAATTTAGAGTATTTAATTGAGACGACAGAAAAGAGAAGAATACACTATTTTCATGGACTACTCCACCAAATTGAAATGTAATTATTATTTAGTTAAAACGTTGCCGTTTGCCGAACTAATCGAAATAAATGTACTTAATCACTAAATAAACAAAATTTGGACAGGCGTGACGTAACATTTTGTGGAGGTAGTTATGGTATTAAGCTTTCAATCCTTGACACCATTGGTTCTCCCCAGCCGAGCCCCTCCGACGCCTCCAATTTCATCCCCCGCAAGACCCGGGCGCGCGGCCGAACCACTGCGGTCTCTAAAATATTAAGCATTATGTTTTATCAACTACAAGGAGAACATAAATTGAGATAAGATAATGAAAGTTGAAATACCATTCTCGACAAGCTATCAAAAGTTTGGTAGCATGATTAGCATGAAAAGATTTGTGAAGAATTTTTCGAATGCTAATCTACCCTCACCCTGCTTGTAGAAAATTATCTAATTCGTACACTTAATATTGCTGCTCAAACAAAAACCCCTCACCCACTCACTAATCGACTTTGAAACAATGGCAACCAGCATAGACCGCGAGTACATTGTCACGGAATGGCAAGCAGAAGGAATAGCGCACTATCCGACTCCCTTGTAATACGTCACAACACTATCTTAGGATCTAAAACGGTCGCGTTGATTTATAGCATTCAAAGAAATACTACAATAATCTAGGAGATTCGATAATCTAGTTTTGGATATAAATATCACGGATCTAGGCCACCGGGGAGAGTCCTGTTTTTGACAATTCGTTCACTGCGAAGTACGCGCAGGACCCGGTCGGAGCGATAGATATCGAGCGAACTAATAATGCGATGATTGTATTTATTTCCTTGAACTTAAAAATCAACCTAAATCAAAGTGCTTACATTTCAAATCCACTGTCTGGTTTCAAAATTTATTTTAAATGAACCACCTCATGAAATATACAAATTTAATTTAGGTTATTTTCTTTTAATGTTTTATTTTTAATTGCTTACTTCATTGCTTTTTATTTTATCTAATTTGTTATAAACAATATGCAAAATATTTAAACAATTTTTTTTATTATTTGTTATTATACCTACATGTTTCGGTGTTTTATAAAACACCCTGACGATGGAAAGGTTTTTTTGAAACATGTAGGTGTAATGAATAAAATATAAGTAGGTAGATACATACAAATAATAAAATCAATTTTCAATTGCTCAACCAATTGAAAAAATAGATGTAAAATAGTTTTCATTAATTTGCCAAGATGATACTTTATAGCGTTAGGTAAGTTTTGATATACAACTACTCATGTCTCAAAGTTTTCATAATTATATATGGTTACTGCTCCGAATTGGTATTGCTTTAATAAAATATACTATAATATATACGAGTAAGGGACACAGTACCTTGATCTTCTTCTTCACATAAACAGCTCCAACAGTCAAGTATTTACCTCATCCAATCTGTTTAACCAATTGTACACAAATAATTTAAAAGATTTTGGTAAGAAGTTGTCGATTGTCCACCATATAGTTCGAACCTTGATCTGGGAAATATTCATATTTCCTCGTTGTAAAATGTTTCACAGTGGATGACAACTTGTGGCTTTCAGTTAACAATCGGTTAAATGGTCTGACTACGGAAGGCTAATACAAAAGGACTTTAATGTTCGTGAATAGACGTGATGAATGCTTAAATGAGAAAGGTGATGAGAGGGAGAACAAGAAGAAATATAATAAAATACTGTGTGCTAAAATATAAATATAATTGTATATCATAAAATTTTCTTAATTTTTTAAAGCTGAAAGGATTTTACTTACTGAATAACCTTTGTATGTTCTTGCAAAAACAGAATAATTTAAGTATAAACCGTTCATCCGTTTTCACAAGAAAACAAAGATCTTTTTAAAAAGAAAAAAGTATTATCATTTCAGATCACATCTCATGAGTCGGTGACCTCTTTAAAAAAAGTACAAAACGTGAGGTAGTTTTTTGTTCAGGAACATTTTGTGAGGTTAAAGGAGATGAGAATTGGATTATTTTTTACTCTGAACAAATCAAGATTGTTTTCCCTTGTTAGAGATTCTTCAAACTACTGACTAAAAATAAATCTGGCGCTTGCTTTCTAATGAAATTTCTTAATTGTCTTTGTCTGTCAGGGGGGAGTATAAAGAATGTAAGACTGCGGAAACGTAGAGTAAATCTATTTAAACACAGAAAAACAGGTTCATTCAACATAGCAGAAATATAATAAAACAACGTTTTACACAATTAATGGAGGCCTCTCACAATAAGGATTCAGGAGGACCTGCGACTATGGTACAATGCGTTCAAATCAAACTGCTTTATTTTTAGTAGGGCTTGATCATCATTAAACGTTTGACAAATACAGAAAGTTTAAATTTTACTCTGAATTACAATAAGTTTTTCACAACATTAAAAAGGATTAATGCATCCATGTTTTGCGTGTTATTATAATATGAAAAAAAAAATACTAACTGTGTTCGATAGATTTATTTTCCAGGTGTGAGGGTATACATGTGTGAGTATGGGGTGGTTTCAATAAATCTGTATTGGAGCATACGGTGCTTGAAAGCTCAGTGCACAGTGTGGCGAAGCGAGCAAACCAAGAAGTTCAAGAAAGTGCCGAGGTCAGGTGAAAAAATTAGTCGCTGAGAAAATCCACCACGATGGCGAGTAATTGTATCACAATTACATTGATGATATAATTTAAAGTTGATATTGTATCATTTATTTAATGTAAACTTATAAGTAAAGAGAGGAACCATATTAAAAAACATTATATATTTAAATAAGGAAGCTCAATTTTCTGTACAGTGCGATCGCTTTTTAATTGACTTCTCGGGATGCTAATTTCACCATTTTCAGTCTTTTTTTATTACATTATATTTGCATTCGATGTACTTTTTTATAAGAAAATTATTCTTTACATAAATTCAAAACAGTCTTTGGTGCTTCGTAGATAATACATTTAAGAAAAAGTTTGATAATTTTGATCCAAAATTTCCGTCTTTCTGATTTTTTAAAAATATATTTATAAAAATAAATTCTTATGCTAATATTTCATGATGAAAACGTATTTTATTTATTTTATTTTATTTAAGTTTACATAATATTTTGTATATATGACACACATTTTTAATCTTGATGGATTTTTTAAAAAAAATTACAGTCTCATGAATGTCTAGACTTGTTTATGGAACCGGAGAATGTCACAAGTGTGATAGATAATAGTGTATTTTTTAATAACATATGACATATATGCATTATATGTGTTATATTTTATTACAAATATAACACAATATAAGAAATATATATAGAAATATTTAAAGAAAAGTATATTAAGTTAATATTATAATATTTAAAAATAAGCATTATGTCTATTAGTTCATTAAAAAGCATGTTGTAATTAATTGATAAAATGGGTGGATTGTAAGTTGACAAATCTTAAGAATTTATGTTGGATTTTCTCAATGATCTAAACATGTACATTATAACGGGAGACCGTACAACTGAGTTTTACTCAATATTTTTATGTGTATGTTCTGAGAACTGGATTTGTCTACTGCGGGATTATTATTTAATTAAGATGAATTATATTATATAAGTCTCAGAGAGACGAAGCTATTTAAATAAGAAACATGTATGGAAGTTTCTTATTGGATGTTCTTACGAAGTAATTGGCGAACGTTGCATTGTGCAGAGTGATCACTTAAGCCAGCTAACACAGGTTGTGAGCTCTAGCCCATCGTATAAGAGACATTTCTTATATAAATATCCTCGTTCCTATAAGACCTCCATAATTCATTATAATGACAATGACAAGTCGGCTTCTCACCAGAGCGTTACATAATATTACAACCGCATTTAAAAAATTAAAAAAAAATTCCAGTTAGTTTTGAAAAACTGCTTTTTAATTTACAAATCAGAACTCCTCGCGAAAGTATTTTAGACACAGTGCTTGTTAGCATTCTACATATTTTATATTAATTACATACTAGCAGGAAAGCAATCGGCTTCGCCGATTGCTTACTGTTAGGCCCTGCGGGCGGCTGTTGAGGCCGCTTCGCGGCCAATGACGGCCGCTCCACGGCCAGCGATGGCCGCTGCGCGGCCAATTGTGTTTGCTGTGCAGCAAACACAATTGTTTACCTATCCCTACGTCAGCCGCTTCGCGGCCAATTATATCTGGCAAATTTCCATTTTTGCTATTGTGGCCGCTTCGCGGCCAATGACGGTCGTCCCGCGGCCAATTGTGTTTGCTCTGCAACAAACACAATTGTTTTCCTTACTGTTACAAAGTTAATAGAATTTGATAATCGTCCGTATTCTGAAGTAAGCAATATTTCTTTTTTTGTTTCTTGACAGTTACTGTATAACATTGTGATGCTGTCAACTTTGAGTTTTTAAGTTTGGCTGGTCTTAAAATAATGAATTCATCAACATTGAGGAGAAAAAAATCAGGTTTGAGTGTCTATGGTAGCTGTCAGTGACAGACAAAATTTCAGTGAAAAAATCAGGTTTTACTGTCTATGGTATCCGTCAGTGACATACAATGAAACAGCTCTCGAATTCTTATTTGTATTTATTTTTATCGATAAAATTACAGCGTCTTATTTATTAATAAATTACATAGCATTTTAGTTTAATGATTATTGATAAATGAATGTATTTTAAAAATATATCAAATTTAAGAATTAAAGACGACATGGGGAGTAGGGAGGAGATTAGATTAGATTAGAGTCTGAAGAACTGAACGTTGCTTCGAATGTGATTAGAATGCGAATGTGAAGTGAGTAGAATTTATACAAATTTGTAAAAAAGGAAAGTAACTATGTGAATTAAAAAACTTATGTGATTGATTGTAACCAAAAACTTAATTGATATTCGAACACCTTCTATTACGTCACCTCTTCTGCGCTTAGTGACCGTACCCCCCCACACAAACACGACTCTAATCTCCATCCCACTCCTCACGTCGTCTTTTAGTCTTAAGTTTAGTATTAGTACTGAAAATGATGCATCATCATTGAAATGATATAATTGTTATAAATAACAAATATTGAAAACAAACAGTGTTATCATTTCTTAATATAATTTAAAATGGCTTTTTACAAAGTTTGATAGAAATAATCAAAAAATTATTAAAGGAATGTTAAATATTAAAAAAAATGTGGCCATGATTTGTTAATAACTTACCTGTGTGTAAATAACGTTATCATTGTACTCAAATCCGAATTTTAAATGAAAAATTATAATTTTCTGCTTGAAGTGAGATCCAATAAAGGTGTAATTCGGACGATCATTAATTAATTTTGGTCATGATAAATTATGTGACGTTGGTTTAATTTAAAAATGGTGGTAATTAAAAATGGATTTTGGATAAGCATTTACTTTTTTTACGTGTCGTAATAAACCTAATAAATTTTAGTACTACGGTGTACAATGACAATGTGGGTTTGGGGAAAAAAGATTACTAGAAAAATATTGCAGGGAAACGATAAAAATTAGATATTTACATTACTGCAGTATACAAGAAAGTTAGTATAAATAGAAAGAAAAATACTATATGAGATTGATAGTGATGTTATAGGTCTAATTAAGAAACAAATAGAGCTATCAATAAGAAAATGCAATTTTAAGACTTTAAGAGACTTGAGAGGAAACCTTTTAAATTTTATCGAAAATGTATTTTTCATTAATTTATAAAAACAAAAATGAATTTTTAATTTATTTTATAAACGAAGTTATCAATTATTTTTAATATTGAAACTGAGACAGTTGACTCAAAAATTTCAAGGGTCGATCTTTGCTCAACAATCCACTGCTGCACAAGGAAAATAATTGTTTCGCTAACATCAAGAGTGGGCTATGTTACATAATTAACAAAAAACGAGGGTAAAATTCTTGACACGTGTACTTTTTAAAATATTAAGATTATTTTTATTTTCATTCAGTCAATATATACTTCTATACGTGGCCAGCTCATATTGAATATTACAAGTACAAAGTGCTTATCCGTACGTGAAGAAAATATAAAATTTAAAAAAAAAATGCAATATTGACCACTGTTCCTTAATCAATAATTCAATTGTGAGCTGTATGTACTTTATTTTCTCAGTAAATATAGCAAATTTCGTAATAAAATTTGTATATTTCTCAATGCATTACGAATTTGCCTTAATATATATGTAGCGTTGACCAAATAGCTAGCAATTAGCATCGCTGAAAACGCATATGCACTCGTCTTGAAGATACAAGCAGGCGTTTATTATTTGCGTTCAGTAAAAGGCACTGCGTAAATTGGTGCAACTTAACAGTATTACGTGAACGTATACGGCAGTTCTACAATGATACTTTTGATATCCGTCGTGAAAATTTAAATTTCAAATGTAATTTCTGGAATGGCTTTATGGCCTAGGAGATAAGCCGCACTATAAGGAGAATAACGAGCCCCTATTAATCCAACAGCCGGTTACCAAACTTCCTCATACACAGTATGCTCACCCCAAACCCGCCGCAACTTTATTATTAATTAATTGTCAATGTGCGGCTAAGGGTTAATGAAAGCCTCGGTATACTTACTTAATTAAGAAAGGATTAATTAAATGGCGGACCTAATTCAATTTAATATCTTAAATGAACGGATGTTGATGGATGGGGAGGGGACGTCCACCGATGACCGCCCCGCGAACTAATCCCTTTTTTGCCTTAGGCTGCTCTACCAATCTTAAGTTACGCATGCAATAGAGCCTTATACTGAATACGCAAACAACTTAATAATTAATCTTATGTTCGATTCTCGGTGTTGTCCAAAAAAAGCAAAGGCTATCCAAAAACAAAAAATCTTTTGAATGCAGTCACCGACGATTACTAATTTAGAATGTACTGCTTTCTAGATTTTATGGGAAATATAGCTCTATATCCAAAATCATATTTATAAATCACCATTTATAGCAAAGACAACAAAATCCATTTCAAACAATCAACCCCCAGAGATGTGTCACGCTACAAAATGGACGCTTTGTACTAAAATAAGAGTTGATGTCGTTTTTAGACTGAAACATAGTAAATACAGCAAAATCCATTCATGTAAATAGCAAACACAGCAATGTCCACTATTCGGTAGCAAACTCTAAAATATCCACATTTGAAAGAATATTTATTTACACACGTTTATAAAAGGAAAACTGAGGTTGCCTGTTGCCCTCTTGCCTGTGGTTTGCGTTTTATCTTTAGATAAACTGATTCAAATGTCAAAATGTATGGTAAAATTTTCGAAACTCTGTAAGTGTTATAACTTTCTTAACACTCATTTTTTTTTAAACAGGGTACGCAACTATACTAGGAAACTTGCTCTCGAAAAATTCAGCGTTGTCCTAGTAATCTGCAATTGACCCACGATTCGGGCCAAATTTCAGGGAACCATCATGGCTGATTTAGTATACATACTCTAAATGATGGAATATTCCATAAAATACACCATAAAGCTAGAGCTACACCATAATCTGACTGATGTCAAAATAACGGCGTGCTCTGTAAGGCCATTAATCCAGACCTCTTCATGTCCTCGATCAGGATAGAAACTTACTTACCGCGTCGTACCCGTCCCTAAGACTTGGATAAGCTTTACTTAGACATGGTGTTCTTAACATTTGCAATACTGTAGTGTACCAAACCGCAGCAGCCATACTGCAAGTACCAGATGCGTGCAAGTATACTTTGAAGCGGACAACTCACCGTAAACGTATATTTTGAAAAAAAGCGAATTTAAATATGTATCTTAGAGAATATAATTTTATTTTGAAATCTGATCAACTTTACCACAAGATTCTAAAATCTAGATGAACTACACATAATCTAAATTTTCTGAACAATCTACAAAATTTAAGAAAGAACATACGAAATACACCAGAACGTTTGAGAGAAAAGAATTCGTTTAGACTGCATAGCAGCAGTGCGCGCGTGCAATCAAATTTGATAGCTGGCGAAGACCATAGAAGGCGAACAAGCGTAAATTGACAAGGTGAACTGTGAACGGCCGCGAATAGACAAGCGATGTTCTAACAGCGAATCAAAAGTGCCTACGTACAAATAAAGAAATAACGAAGTGTTCAAGCTTATTTTTGTGTGCAGTAACTTTGTGTGATAAATAAAAGTTGAATTATTTTAAATTGTTTTATTTGGATCCCACCGCCGCGAATCTGTGATAATATGCTAATAATTATGATAGGACTGTTACCAAATAACCATGTGTGCAGCGCGTATAAGCAAAAAAGCTGTGCATTATTGAAGATTCTGGGAAACAAATATTTATATATTCGTGGCTATGGCTAGAGTTTTATGGTTTTGTTATTTTCTACTGTATACAATTTCATATCAATGATTCTCATATTTTACTATTTGGTCGAATAAATCTTTTATCTTAAATCCGTAAGAAAATCTCACTTCACTGAATATTCCCCTTCTAAAACCATTATACCAAATATAACCATTTTACCAATTATACCAAATTAATCAAATATTATATTTGCACCATCTTTATACCTGTGAGTTTTACATATTTGGCAACTACTCTACTACCTACTGTGTTCCTTCGAATTATCTCATATTTGGTGAGAACTGCGTGTACGTCACTTACAGAAACGACACAATTACTAATTACATACCAAGTATGTTGTAAGTAAAAAGTCAGTAAGTATTACTGACACAATAACGCTCTCGGGTGGTGTCATCTCTGGAGTGCGTTATACGTTTAAAATAAAATTGATTTAATTCATAATATATCATTCGATAATGTGACACTTGCTCATTTTTGACAAATTTAGGGGATGGTTTTTAACAAGTCCAATTATACACCCAATGGACTGAAGCTTAGGAAACTCGCAGAAAGATTAAGAAACGTTTCCATTAATCTTCCCCGCGTTCATTTTGAAATATTATTTTTAGACGTCTCTCGCTCCCTAATTGAATTTTTTAATCTGATGTCGTGGCGCGGACTGGAAGGAATTTTAGAAGAATGGAGAATTTTATAATTATTTGGAAGGGGGAAATAACTATTGCCATTAAAATACCACCAGCGCGAGACTTAGAGTGGAAGGCGATTAATGAATGCACGATACAACGCCGTCGATCAGACTTGCGGTGAGAGAGATATGGAAAGTTATTGATGGTATTTCATATCTCCAACAATAATAATTTCGAATGTCCGTCCGTAAATTAATATCCAATAGCTGATCTCATTCCGTTTTCGAATTGAGTATGATTAAAAAATTGTTGTTAAATAAAATAAAAACATTTATTTCATGCTTTTAAGAAAATTATGTGCTTCACTTATTTTGTTTAAAATATATATATTTTTTTTAAATATTTCAGTGTAAAGGAAATTAAAACGAATAAGCGCATCCATTACCACATCGCATAAATCATTGATAGGTATTAATCATTAATTAAAATAAATAATTTTCTATGTCATGCAATGTCCATCACTAACGCTACCAGGTGTCTCAAATAATAATGAGGTACAAGAAGCAAAAAAGCATAATTCTCTTTTTAATAATGTCCATCACTAACGTAATCACGACGCTTCGCTACTCTGGATAGCACTGTTCTCACAGCATTAATTGGACGCCGAAATACATTTAGCAAAAGTGCGTCATTCTTGACAAATTATACTAGTTAAATAATATCATTACGGTACAAGTATAGTAAATGAGTTTGTGTATTTGGGAAGTATGTTTAGTAGAGACGCCAAGTCTGGGAATGATATTGAAAGGGGAGTTACTGCAGGTAACAAAGTAAATGCAATTACAGCAAGACTAGCGGTACGTTATGGCGTTCTAGTGCCAACTCTGATATTTGTAAGGAATTGATTTTTGCCTGGAATCGGCAATAAATAAATCAAAGTACAAAGTATCGGTCAAACGGTACAGATTTTCATCGAAAATATACCAGGGGGAAGGGAAGGAGTAAAATAATAGTAAAAAATGTTAATAAATTATATTATAATTGCGTATTTACATTGTAAAATATTGAATAAATTATGTTAAGCTGTCCACTTTAAAAAAAAAAGTAGACCGAACGCGGTGGAAATGCGGTCACTGAGGCGCTTGTGAGGAACATTGTTAGTCGATAGAGTGATAGTGACGAGTGAACAAATTATAAATTAATGTAATGTGCTGAGATAGTTTGGTCACATAGAAGGTATATGTGTGAGCATAGTTTGAGCGAGGATGACCCTGTTAAAAGCCTCGACAAGTATGAATGTAGCAGAAACAAAAGTGTTGTGCCAAGATAGAAGAATATGGTGTTCTATCTTTCCTGCCTACGTTTTCGGGGAAACGGCATGTTGGTAAGTTAGTTAGTTTGTTAAGTTTGTGGTGAGCTATGCCTCCCCGGACTCTAGTCCCTCGAGCGTACCAAATGGACCAATCGCGCTTGAGGAAAACCACTAATGAGCAGCCCGATGCAACCGACAAGGTAACGATCAGGCAGCACGCCGGTACCACGCCACTCTCTCGCCGATCCTTGTACTGTACGTCACGCGTAACTTTGCTCATCCTATATTGTTGTAAAACTGTTTCTTCAAATAAATCGACAATGTAAATTGTAAGTACCTACTTTCTCATTCTTCCTATATCACTTTCTGCCATGTCTTGTCACATACATTCTCACCGCTATTAATTCACACACACGCCTTCAGCGCTATGTTTGCTATATCGTTTTCATGCTTCGAAAGATGGACCGGATCATTACACAAATTCCTTCCTTCCTTCCATCTTCCACCTTCCATTTTCCCCCTTCCAATCATTCTCACTTCGAGGTTAATCATATACTAGTTTATTTTTCGCGAATCTCATAAAACACAAAACATCTGCCAAAAGTTTATATAATATTACAGAATTACACACCTCTTTATTATAATATATATAAGCATGTACGTCGAGAAGAGGATTTTAATAAAAAAAATACATGAGAAGGTATTTTTTGTATATTTTATCAATATGTTTTTCAATTGTTAATGTTAAGATTTACGCAAAAGTCGATTTTGGTAAAACCTATTAAGATAAGTTTTGGTTTTCCGAAAAAAGGTTTTCGATTTATGCAAAAAAAATTCGTACAGTTCTTCAGTAGATATTATAGTCATGAAACTAAAATATAAAATAATAGAATATACTTACTCATTACAAAACCAAATTATTTCAAAATGGATGGAATACAACTTTGTTTAGTTCTCTTGAGTTTATTATTCTATTCAACGTTCAAGAGTGACCAACATCATGACTATAAAAATCTATCATCGACAGGTAAAGTCTTAAGCAAACTAAATTAAAATATACTTAACGTGGCATTAGTAGAAATACAAATAATTAATCAGGTACCGACAAAAAGAACCGAAGTTACTGGTGTAAGGAAGAAATGTGGTTGGTTGTAAGGGGAATATTGATAGGAGTGAATAATCAATATATATATATAAATATATATATAAAGACACCCGTGTTTCCCTACCCGCCAAGTTTTCTCCACAATCAGCCACTAGCAACACTTGGTATGCTATGGTGATAGATAGCCCTTGGTGTCACATTGAAAATATGCGAGTTTGGTGGGGGTGGCTGTGCGTGGGTGGGAGTGGGTGACGAAAATGTGCTTTCCAGCACATTGTTTTGTTATGTGAAAGCCGCAAATGCTTTAGATTGTTTTAAAATAGACGGTTCTGGAAGAAGAACATTCTAGAAGATTTCCGAAAATTCTATAAGGTTCCAAACTAAGTGACAGAGTGTGTGGGTGACTCTAGAAGGTTCCAGAACGTTCGGCAAAGCTGCTTTAGAAAGTTCTGTAAAGAGAACGTTCTAGAATATTCCCAAAAGTTCTATAAGGTTGTAAACAGTGCGTAGTATGTCAATTAGACCAGAAGATTCCAGAACGTTAGATAAAGCTCTAGAAGTTCTGGAAGGAGAACGTACTTGAAGATTTCCGAAAGTTTTATAAGGTTCCAAACAAAGTACAGGAGTGTGTCGGTGTCAGTTAACGCCAATTCCATCAATAACCAAATAAATTCCTTGTGCATAAAATTTATTTTTATTTTATTTAGTATTCTTTTTCAAGAAATATAAAATTATTAATTCTTAAGAACATTCATCTTGATCTAGATTAAAAAATGCCTGAAATAGAGAATTATCCCTTGATGGCAGCTGATCTAGGTTTTATTGTTTTCAGAGTATAAGGTAGCATACATTCTTTGTACTTATAGTTGCATAAAATACTGAAAATTCGGCCTTCAGCGTCATCTGATTTGAGATTATTTCTTTGGGCTCATCAAAAAAACATGAATTTATTTTTGAATGGTTTCTGTCAGAGCATTGCCTAGATTAAAAGTTACCGACTCTAATATATTAAATATCGGAATTGTTTCCAGTCCATTTGGGAACCAATTTTGGAATTTTTAATTTTATCCAAAAAACGAGTTCCGAACCTCCCAATGCTTGTTCGATTATCAAACATTAACGATCACCGTGGAAATCATTATCGTGCTTTATTTCCCGTGAATTTTCCGAAAATATGCTTCATCTTCATCAATCTTCAACCAGGATGTTTAACGTCTTCTAGGACCTCTTCTGCTTTTTTGTCTTGAATGATGAGAAACAGGATCTGGTATTTCTTTGGGGGTCTCATGATCTGGCCATAATATTGTAATTTATAAACGATAAACGTTCTTCATTCCCAACTGTGTATCATAGAGACAAGGTTCGTTTTAAGCCACAAAATTTCATTTTAAGCCCAAAACTAACGTAATTGCTTGTATCCGCCATATATTGTTTTATTAAATTTGTCATTATTGTACATCGTGCAAAAGCATCCCCACAAACTTCCCAAATAGCAGGATACGAGGTACTTCAGGAAGCAATATATTTGAGAGCGCTGATCACGTACACTGGTACAGTGGACAGGAAATCGAAGATGCCTTGAACTAGTTAAAGTCACTAAATTGCTTGAAAGACAGACATCAAGGAGGTAACTAAAGTTTTGTTGGTTTACTTCCATCTTTTCAAAATCATGTATGCAACGGAGGCTTAAATGGTTCAGTGCTATATAGAAAATAGAATTATTTAGTTAGCACTGAGAACACTGGTTCGTATCCTGGTGGTCACCAAGTATTATATTTTTTCGATGGATGTTTTTTTCCGTATATCTTTCAAATTTATTCACGTAATATTTTTTATCATGGATTTATTTTAGTCTTATAATCGTAGAATTATGTTCTTAAATAACAACTTCGCAAAAAATGTGTTTTATTATACCTTTAAAAATTTATTGTTTATTTATTTGTCACTTCAACACGTCTTATACACAAACGTTATTTTTTATTTATATATTTTGATAAAAAATACATATGCGTACGAGAAAAACATTTCAAGTAAATATTCTTACGATTTGAAAACTAAGATAAACTGTATATTATAAATAGAGCTGGCTTACTGACTAGTTGTTTTTTTAATTTATCTTTCTTATTGATTCACATAATATGTTTTATCGTAGATTTACTTTCGAAATCGTAGAATTATATTCTCAACCATAGAATTATTTTCTAAAATAACAACTTCACAATAAAATTTGTTTCATCGTAGTTTAAAAATTAGTAGTTCATCTATTTGCATTTCAAAACATATTATAAACGTGAATTTTAATTTACCTTACATTTTATTTTTATTTAGCCTACATAGAATACATTTCACATCAATATTATTAATATTTTCAAACTAAGCTTAAAATTCTACTAAAATTAAAATAGGCCTAGCTTACTTGGTCTGGAGTGAGGCTCAAACTCACAACCACTGGATCGCTAGGTAAATGTCCTAACTTCAAGACCGATAGACGTCTTACATACTCACTGTTCACCTTGATACCTCAAAATATTTACAAATATGATGGTGAATATAGTGTTTTTCCATCACTCAGTTGCAAAGTAATTTAAAGTACATTTTGTAATTTTTGTTATATTTACCTATATTACATCATAAATATACTGAATTATTCTCTATTTCATGTGGAGTATAAAAGCAAAGCAGAAATATTCAAAAAAAAATTTTGAATATTTTGAGTGCAGTCACCGATGATTACTAATTTTAAATGTACGGAATTCTAGATTTTATGTATCTATCCCCTCCAAATAGATGTTTCCTATAAACTTGGCTATTTTTACTATAAAGTATGGAATTAAATTAAATTAGTTATTCTCGATTACTGCACTGAATTTTTTTGGATATTGCTGTCCATGTATTTAAAATAAAAGAATAACAAAATTACAGAATTTTTAGAAATAGTAATAATATCTAAAACATTTAATAAATGTAAGTACGTTTATGGATATCTTGTGTGTGTGTATATATATATATATGGAATGTTGTCTTTTATGTTTCTCAATACTCTGATACATGAAATATGGCGACGATTTGGTCACACTGAACTGAACTCGAAGTATATACTGAACCGTACTCGAACAAGTACGGCTAGTCCGTAAGTTTTGAGGCCTTTTTAGCCTTGACAATGGCACGTGATACCGTGTCGAAAAGTAGACCTAGGTCTTCTCAGGGAGATCACTTACAGGAAACCCGAGATATTCCAGAAACTACTTTTGTTCCACATATATATATATATATATATATATTACATAATTAAAAAAATATGCAGTGTATGTATAAAAATAACACAAGAACAAATAATAGTAGGTGTCTACATATGTATGCTTTTTAAATAAAAATCCCGGCAAAATTTCAGTGCTCGCACGTCAAAATAACAAATGGAAAAACTTAATACAATAACACAAGAAAAATATTTTTTAGGAGAGAGAAGAAATTGTTCCCTCAAATGTTCGTGTCTTTTCCCGTAATGTCAATTTTGCGCACTCGAGATCACAAAGTGCGTGCGGTTTGAAAAATATGAATCGTTATGATTGCGTCTCCGTATCTAGTTGTCAGCTACATCGACACGCGCGAGGGAACGCGTCGAGATATGGATATATCTATAATCAAAAGATAAAACGAAAATTCTGTCAAATATCAGAAGCAATGATGTTTATAAAAAATGATATATATTTTTACTAAATAAAGTAAATGAATAGAAAAAAAAATAAACCTCTTTCTACTACTTATTTAAACAAGTCAAATAAAATATTTAAAACCTTGCAAAAAATAGAAAATTATATTTCTTCGTAACTGTTAATGTTTCACCAAAAGTATAAAGAATATTTTCTATTCAAATTTGAATAAAAAAGACTCCTTCATA